>JARHVA010000557.1:1292500-1295000 GCA_037957365.1 Torreya grandis
GTTTCCATGTATTTAAGGCTACTCCATATGATTGATTATCTTAGAACACTGGACTATGGTAATATAGGTTACCATAGAGTGTAGATAATCTAAAAAATAATTATATTATTGATTTTATAGTTAAATTATATATTTATTTAGGTGGTATATTTGTAATAATTATTTATATAATGGGATATAATATAATGAAAGATTCATGTATATGTTTTACTAACTAAATGTATGTTATTATTACTCCTATGCATAGCGTGTCATGTGATGCATTTGCTAGTAGGATGTAAGTTAATGAATCTTGTGATTGAATTTTAGTTGACCAATCTACATTGCTAATGTACAATAAGGATTGAGATGGACTTGAATGGCTTACTAACATTGCAATGTTAGATGAAGGCAATCCAATCAAGTGGTGTGCATGAATTTGATTGATCTAGATCATTATTATTTATCATTTTTAAAAATTTGGGCCAAAGTATGTTTAGCAAGGCATTATCATTTAATGAGTATGATTCACATGTTTATATTATATCTTTCAATGGAATGATTTTTTATGATAGAGTACATGCTGGTAGAGAATCATACAACACATGGGTACTTGCTTGTCTCTCTGGATTCCCATGTCATCACCATCTATCCATCTATGAAGGGAGGGCCATTCCTTGATGGGATTAGTGTATGGGATCATTGGTCTATGGTTGGTGTGGTAAAATACTCAAATGATTCTCTCCCTCTCTATAAAAATACTACTTATCAAGATGACACTTGAGATTGCCACATATACTTGAAGTTAGGGAACTATGCTTTGGGGTAGCCAAGTATCTTATTTATACATTATATTGTATTGTATTTACCATTGAGTATTATCATGAAGACTTGTAATTAATTTTTATTGTAAATAAAAAGTGGTGGTTGTAGAATTGATTCAATTATAGTTGAGTTAATGTAATTACTTTTTGTATTCACATTATGATGTGTACTCTCATGATGTAGGAG
The DNA here is from genome assembly GCA_037957365.1 of Torreya grandis. NCBI lineage: Eukaryota > Viridiplantae > Streptophyta > Pinopsida > Cupressales > Taxaceae > Torreya > Torreya grandis. The sequence goes on from JARHVA010000557.1 coordinate 1,293,491, forward strand.
ATCAATAATATGTGATGTATTATGATTATTGTTATTATCACCATGTATATTTATTGAGGTATTTATATATTATTGTGGTATAATCTATATTTAGTATGTTTTAATTTTATTTTTAAATCATGTATTTCTTTGTCAAATCTAATGGGGTTATTACATGTGGTATCAGAGCTGTGGATCGAACTCTAGGACCTAATGAGTCTATTAGAATTTTTATGTCTTGTGAACCTAGTGACATAAATTTATGCACTAGTATATGGACTTGTGGTGTCTCAGTGTGGAAACATGTTATACTATGATTAGAGTTTTGAGATGTGGTAGATTCTCCTATATGATTTGTGACTTTTGTTAATTCCATGACATTCATGTAATATGTGTGGGAACAATTGATTTTGTACCCCTAGGAGTACTCATAACCATTTGAGTTATTTAAGAGATTGGTTTATCAAGTGTCCTAATGGTGATGGTTGTATTCGAGACTTAGATGGTATATAACATAGTTCATGAGTTATGAATAAAAGCTTTCTACCATAGTTTCATTACTTAGATCAAACACTTAGAGAGTGACTATATCTTTTCTTGATTATCAAGTCACCTTCACCATTTATGTTTTGTGTTGTAATCTCAAGATGATTTTCATATAAAACTTATGTGCTCTAGTTTTCTATCTATATTCATAAATCCTAGGATTGGAAAATATCATAGACCATTTTTCTTATAGTACCATTGAGGGCGGTAGAAATCTTCATAGTAGAGTATTGTTTTATTTCTCAATAATTTCTTTATGTTAAGAGTTTGTTTATGAAATTGCACTCTAAGATATGTGGTTTGAGAAGAGTGTCATTTCTTAGAATAGTAGTGAATTTTTATTATATTATTCTCTTTTAACATTATTATGTTGTTTTTGAAAGAAGTCATATATGCATAATGTTGATTTAGTGCTCTCTTAAATGTGATTTTTTTTTAATGTTGTTTGAATATACTTCTTTAAAAATTTTGGGAGAATGTTTTCTACTCTTAGTGAGAGAGAAGTTATAAGATTTTATTGATGGACACATATTTATGATGTCATATATCTCTCCCAACTATGGAATAAGATTCAGATACCATACATACAATATTGGGTAAGCAGGAGTTTTTAAAATGATAGCTTTCTACTTTTCACTTTTGACTCTTTAGAGTCATTATTTGATCTAATTTGTTATTTTTAGACCATGTAAGATGTCAAACATTGATTTATATATTAAATTATATACTAATAATTATCAGTTGATTATAATTAGTATTATACACCCTTACATAGATTGATATTGTTCTCTTTTTACTTTATGCACGTTGTTTTGAAAAGATATTTTTATATGTTTCATCGGAAGTGAGTAGGGTATAGGAAGAGTGAAACATTTTGTCAATCTAGGGGTTAGAATAAAATGTTAACTTGATGGGTGATATTTAAAAAAGTAAAGAGATGTTGCTTTGTTTATTCCCCTATAAGGCTAAAAACATGATGTGGTTC
>JARHVA010000557.1:1300000-1555000 GCA_037957365.1 Torreya grandis
TAACTACCTCTTTTATGAGTTAAAACTATCAAAACTTCTAGATTCTTTAAAATATGAAAACCTATCAAACAAAATATGACTTACTATTAAGTTACATATTTATGACTTTCAACATAAGTAGTAAACTGGGGTAGTTTTCTTAAGTTAATATTATTAGGAGAAATATTAACTAAAAAATGAAAAAAATGAATAGAATGGTTTAGAAAATGATTGCTTAAAAACCTTTAAATGAAAACCAATTGATAAACAAAATACTTTGTGTATTTCAGGAAACAAAGTTCTAATTTTTTTAGATGTAAATAAATGTACGTGATCCATGTAGTTTTAACTACTCCATTAGTTGATTTTTATACTTAATAATAGTAAACTATGGTTTATAAATCACATAGGATTAGAATACCTATGTGTACATATGATGAGTGGATTATTATGTGTAAATAATTAGTTACACGTAGTGCCTAATGGTGTATCATGATGCATGTTTATATGTTAAGATAATTTGGTTTGCTTGAATATAATGTATCTAGGTGCTATAATTGTTTATTATTGCTTATTTTTATCCGCATGGACCATCTTAGTCTTGAAATTCGTAAGTTTGGTTTATATGTTGATATGTAGTTGAGAATTTATGATAGTATCATATATCATAGGGTACTATAGGATAAAATTATGTTGTACCTAGGTGGTACCTATTATAGTTACTATGCCTAAACTCATATCTACATCTGATTGCTTTACTATATACATGTTGATTATCAATATGGATAGTATGTGTTATTACAATTGAAAACACTTATGTATGCATGCATGCAAACTTTTAGAGTTAGAAAATTTTGTGTTGGTATGTTATGGTGTTCGATGGGGATGATGACTTAATTTTTTATATGTAGTTACTTGTATAATGCTTTTATTTCCATGTATTGAAGACTAATCCATACAATTGATTATGGAAAAATGGTAGTTAAGTCATAGAACATTGGATTGTGGTAATATGGGTTGTCATAGGGTATAGATAATCTGAAAACCAATTATATTATTGAATTGTAATGTTAAATTTTATGTTTATCTAGGTGGTATATGTGTAATCATTATTTTTAGTATGGGATAAAATATAATGAAAGATTCATGCATATGTTTGATGGACTAAAGGTATGTTGTTATTACTCCTATGTATAGCATTTAATGTGATGCATTTGTTATTAGGATGTAATTTGATGAATTTTTTGGTTGAATTGTATTTAACCAATCTGCATTGCTAATGTGGAGTAATGAGTGAGATGGAATTCACTAGCTTATCGGTATTACAATGTTAGCTGAAGGCAATCTGATAAAGTGGTGTGGATGAATTTGATTGATCTAGATCATTATTATTTATCATTTGTAAAACTTTGGGCCAAAGTATGTTTAGTGAGGCATTATAATTTCATGAGTATGATTCACATGTTTTTGTGATATGTTGCAATAGAATGGGTTCCTATGATACACTGCATATTATTATATAATCATAAAACACACAGGTACTTACTAGTCTCTTTGGATTCCCATGTTGTCACTATCTGCCTATCTCTAAAGGGAGGGCCATTACCTGATGGGATTAGTGAGAGGGATTGTCTATCCATGGTTGGTGTGGTAAAGCTCTTAGATGATTCTCTCCCTCTCCATAACAATACCACTTATTGAGATGACCCTTGAGATTACCAAAAATACTTAAAGTTTGATAACTATGTTCTAGGGTAGCTAGGTATGTTATTTGTACATTGTATTGTATTTTATTGTATTTATCATTGAGTATTGTCATGAAGAGTTTTAATTACTTGTTATTGTAAATCAACATTGGTGGTTTTAAACTTGCTTCAATTGTAGCTAAGTTAATGTAATTACTTTCTATATTTGCATTATGACGTGCACTCTCATGATGTAGGAGATCAATATTATGTGATGTGTTATGCTTGTTTATATTATCACTATATATATTTATTGAGGTATTTATAGATTCTCATGGTGTAATCTATATTTAGTATATGTTTTTAATTTTTAAAAAAACACATATTTCTATGTCAAATTTAGTGGGGTTATTACACCACATTTTGAGAATTTGTTACCTTTGTCATATCAACACATTGCATTGATTGTTGGTCCTTAAGAAACTAAATTTCTCCTTTTAGTTCTCATACCAGCATCATAGTGTCCCAGAGTACATCCTTATGTTGTTGGGATCGCAATACTTCCTTTCTTAAGGCTATTCACATTGTACCTTCTTAAATGGAGTAGGTGTATACTAAGATTGTCCACCACTACACGTGTGATATTCACCTATTGAGTTGTTGGGGTGCTTGAGCATGGGCTATAATGTGGTTTTTAAATATGAATCATATATATGACTTTTTCATTTCTCTCCTTGCGATGGTTGTGTATAGTTCAGAGCATTATTCCATTCAATGCTCCTTTTTACAAACATTACATGTTGGATAAATTGGATAATCCCTTTGATAGTGGTCTAGGGTTCCACACTTATAACATATTCTTGGTGGGAAATGGACACCTCCTTATCCTTTCCCTCTTCCTTAGCCATGATATCCACCATGATATTAATTTTTAGACATAGAGGTTTGGTGTGTACTACATGCATGTGGTTGATGGATATTTCTAATTAGTTGATAATCATTTGTGTCATGGGTGTAGGCATCACATATTTTTCAATATTCAAATACCTTAAAATGTGTAGCTCACTAAAAGAGAGGACAAGAGTATACATCATGCTCTTCATGGAAAATTTCACATGACCACATCACTATAGTGCAAATGCTTTTATGTGGGTAGTTTTTTTGGTTATGACCTTTAGAATCACAATCCATATACCAAATACCATTATGAGCATTGTATGCATTGTTTACATTTAGTTTTTCATGTTATGATTTCATTGAAGTTATTTGGGATTCCATGAAAGGACTATTCCCAATATCAATAATACCAATAACTTCAACATGAAGGATGGCTTTCAAAGCTTTGAATGGGCTAGTGAAGGTTTTTTGGGATACTATTCATCAAAAGGGAAGAAATAATCCTCCCATGAACCATTGTGCATGCTGAGTAGAATTTATTTTAGATAACAGTTTTGACATAAGTGTCTTGAACTATACTTCATATTCCCATACATATTTAGTGAGATATTTATTTATATCTTTTATCATAGCCATACTTTGTTGCTCAAATTTAGGAATGTCAAATTCCTAAAGGAATTGCATGTTTTTATATTAATATTATATTACCACTTGTTAAGCATCAAACTTCCTATACCACTTGTGCGCTCTCTCTAGAAGTGAAATCATGAATTATGTGGTCTTTGTTTCATAATAAGTTATGCCTCATGCACTCTAAATGAGCTCATACTTATGGACATGTTCTACAGTATTCTCCATGCCTCAATATTTAGGTAGGTTAAGCATCACTTCATAATATATTGTTGGTAACTAAGGTGATTAAATTAGTGGCTATTGAGAACCCCTAGTTCCTATCCCTTGAGGGGGAAGTCCATAACTTCCTCCAGTGCCACCTATTCTACCTCTAACGCCTCTGGTAGTAATGCCTATGCCATGAGGCATAATAGCTAGTTGATTAATAAGTTTTGGGCATGTACTCTATCCACTATGAATGTTAGATCTAACATGCATTCAATGTTGAGCCATGAAATTCCATTGAAAAGGAAATGAAAGTGTTAACTTTGTATTAATTAAAATTAGTACATTTACAATGTCTTTTATAGTATCAATTTTGGATTCCATACTATCAATATCAAAATTATGTATATGTAGTTTGTCTAATTTAAAAGCATGAGCACACACTATGGTTAGGGAACTTGGTTCGTTTAAACTTGTTTATTTAGTTTCTAATATCTGAATAGTTTCTCCTTCATATGATAAAAGTGTCATGGGGCATGGTTTGAAATTGATAGAGTCCTCTTTGTGTGTTTTTGCTTCCCTACAGATCCTTAGAACACTTCCTCAGTTCTCTCGGTCCCTTCCCATACCACTCCCTCCTATGTTCCTCTATTGAGCTTCAACATATTTTTGCTTCCATAATGACCATTGACTGGATACCATTCCAAACCTAAAATTCATTACCAACACTTATGTATTCCCCTTATAGTTGTATAGCTCATGCAAGGATGGATTTATCTCTTCATTGGCATAGTTTCAATCCCATAGTCAATGAACAACTTATTGAATTCTAGTGGAAAATGTCTAATATACCAACTATGAAGTTCTCTAAGGAACTAAAACTTAGCTTCTTTAGGATAAGATTAAGTGGTTACAACATACTCCAAAATGTGGCTACCCAACACTCTACTCCACTAGATATTAATAGCTTATGTCCATGGTGTCCCTAGTCATTCTAAAGACCTTTGACATTCTAACATCCAAGATTATCTTCTCCTAAAATTTTTTGATAGACCCTAAGCATAAATTGATAGCCAACGATGTAAATTAATAGGGATTTTAACAAAGAAAGTTTCATATAATGCATTATATAGATTTTGTTCCACCTAATAACATATAAAAACTCCTAGTTCAAGATAAGGAACTATAAAATTATCTTCAACCCTAGTAATCTATTATTCAATACCTTCAAGGGTGATATGTTTTAGTATCTTCCATTATTATGCAAAAATTACTATGGGCCCTGATAATGGAACCAAAAGGTTAGGTTTTTAATATTTAATAACATTTCAAGCACTGAAGTGTATCCCCAATGAACTAAGATGCTGGCCCTTCATGCAATATTGTGGTCTTATGCACTCACCCAAAGCATGCAATAAGAGATTGGTTCCCATGGGTTGTGTTTCATAATAACATACCATTCATATACTTGAGTTATAACTTATAATTAATTATAAGTTACATAGAAAATGAAATGCACTAGTTTTATCCTTATCTCATTGGACTTAACAACCATAATTAAAAGGATAAATGCCATTAAGATGATATATTGTTACATAAATTTGAAAGTCATAAATTGCATAAATATCATAATTAGTTACAACTATATGCTATTCAATTCAACCCCATTGTCAAATGTATAACTAATAATTAAAATCAAAATTGACTATAATATTTGTATCTATATATTATACTTCAATTAAATGATGTCCACTATCCATCACCTTACAATGATTTCATATAGGGATATTTATACTTATTTTTCCTTGACCAAATAGTTACATAATAAATGGCATGATTGAATGGCCAACAAACTCTCTATGGACTGAGAGTCATGGTAGTCTATCAACTTTTTTCTCCTAAAGACCCAAGCCTTTGCGTTCCCTATATACTTTTTCTATGTTAGATCCCACTACGATATGTCTTCATTTTTTCAAGTTAATGAAAAACCAATGATGGATAATGTCTATATGGACCTTTAGAACTATTTATTAACTATCTCCCACTTCTCATGCATTCCCCAAATCTTTCATTATTATTTTGAGTCCTATTATCTTGGGTTACTCATAGTTATATGCCATGTTTTATTGGGTATTCCCATGCTAGTGATTTCATTCCCTTATCCTTTTGAGCCTCACTAGTTCCATGCCATAGTCCTTTTTTGTCATGTTAGTGTTGTGTCATAGTCTTTCTATGTTATGCTCCTTTTGTGTCATTACTGTTTCATATGGAAATTTCAAAATACTTAGTCAAAATTTGGGGTCCAACACTCTATCTCTAAATACCCAAGTCAAATAAAATAAGAAGGGGAAATTATTGTTACCCAACGGGTTAAGGAGCTCTAAGCCTGAAGAGATGAGAGACAGAACTTGGTCATCATTGAACTACCTATAGTATACACTCATATTGATAGGAAAAATGACATAATCTAGAGGGTGAATAAGAGGAAGGATATGAAGATAAATACAATGGAATAAATTAAGTTTGATCAAAGGGAAAACTTGTTTACCTTGACCAAAAAGGCCAAAAATAATTCAAATGATATAATATCATATATAAAAGATTTCTATTTTTTTGGATTTGGATGGAGAATATATGAATTAAATGCATAAGATAAAGGATGTGGAATAAATAAAACTACTATAGATACATATTATCCATGCCTTTAATGGAAATTTAGATAGTGTATAGAGTTTAGCCACCAGGTTGTACAACATTTTGAACAATATTCATTTATCTGGAGGAGAAATCCAACCTAAGAGAATGAAGGTGCTTAAACTATGTCACTAGTTAAAAGAGTTTGTGAAAATGCTTATATTTTTTGTTTAGTTTTCAATAATCAACACATTCAATCATCTAAACCTAATGTCTAGTCAAGATCTTATATCGGCCATTAGTTATGTAATTACAAAAAGGATGGTGCCTTTAGCTAGCACATATAGATGAAGGCTTTGATAGGACATTTTACAATCCATAGAAATGAGGCCTTAAATTTTTTTAGAGACATGAGGGTCATTGATGTGATAATATCTACTACAAAATTAGTAAATCATGCTCAGTTTTGAGACAGTCCTTAAAACAACTATAAATAGATTCAAGGAGGAAGTTGAGGGAATTATTTACAAGACTAATGATTAGATCCTATAGTCAATTAATTTTTCTAAATATATAATGATGAAGGAGAAAATTTTAAGAGCTTTGAGTCAGAACACACAAGATTTTTGGATGAATCCATAAAAATACTCAAGCCTACTTTGTACAATTTTGATATCATTAATAAAGGACAACACACATAGTATTTGAAAAATTAGAGCTACAAAGGGAATGTTTAGGTCATCACCAGTCATATATACAACTACATGTTCTTCCAAATAATCATAAGGTCCCTAATTTTATAGATATGTAGTCATGCATACTCTAACATGGCTAGTTTTGATCCCTCAAGCTCCTCAAACATCTTTTTCTATTTCTACAACTATCACTCAACCATTTTTCTCTTCTAGAAGTGTCAGATCAACACCACTATAAATATGTGTAGTCATATAAAATGTCTAAATTGGTAGTTTGAGTGTGGCTTATGGCACCGCATCTATAGGTACTTTTTGCATACCCTTACAACCCTTCTAGACACCTTTTGGCTCATTTTTAGTCATTTATAACCTTGTAAATGATCATTCCACCTCAGCTAGATAGTAGTCCCCATGTCAATCCTATTCCCCTAGGTCCTAAGCCTATAGGATGAAAACACCCCATTTGGACTATAATGCCCAATAGAGAAGTGTCTCATTTTTGATTGTCTTGTCCATTTCCACTTTGAGTCCTAATGGTCATTTTCATCTAGTCCCTATCCTTAATTAGGTCAGCTTAGCATGAATACATCTGACCCATGATCAATTGTTCCCTATAAAATACCACTCAAAGCTCATTTATAAAAAGAGGTGACCAAACTTACAAATAAAGTAGGAATAAAAACAAATCAACAAGGTAAACTTCCCTATTCTTTGCACATAATCACCCAACACAACTATAAACACAATCAAATCCTCATTCCAGTCCCTAGGCACCTCAAACACTATAAATTTGGCATTTTCATCTACATCACACTATTTCACAAAGCACATTAAGTGGGAGAACTACATATGGATTGATCCCTCTTCAGAGTATTGGTATGTAGGAAATATGCCCACACAAGGGGTGTGGATTCCATGTTCAATACATATTTCACACTAACCCCCCTCTTTTTCAAGTGATTCAAATGTTGATTTATCGATCATGATGGAGGGTTAGGGATTTGAATATAAAATCAGCTCCACATTGAGTTTCATCAACAATCACCACTCAATTTTTCATAGGCATGCTCACATAGGCACGTCATAGCTACCCAAAATATTTTAGGTCTTAATGATTAATTTAGATAATATTGGTAGGAATGGACAATAGTGCTAGACACTAAAGCATCCATTTTTTAACATTCATAGCCTTTCACCAAATGAAATCTAGATTTAGGTTTATGACACCTTCCCAGTCTTGTACAACCATTTTTTACCTCTATATCATCCATCTCAGTCTATTTTCTAGTTATGTTATATTTCTTCCTATTTATTGATATTTTATAGAAAGGTGAAAGAGATAAATAGTTACACAAATAAATATTGTATTTATTTATATAATTTATACTAGTTTATTCATCAAGACCCTAAACTAAAATAGGAATAAAAATCCTTTATTCCCAAACAAGTTAAATTAATATGAATATGTGTTTTCATGTTTTAGTTAAGTTTGAAATGATTTTTCTTAATTTTTTGTCATGTGTGTGTGTGTGTGTGTGTGTGTGTGTGTGTGTGTGTGTGTGTGTGTGTGTGTGTGTGTGTGTGTGTGTGTGTGTGTGTGTGTGTGCGTGTGCGTGTGTGTGTGTGTGTATTAAACATGCATGTTATGTATGGTATTTAACACATAGTTCTATTATTATAGATGTAAATTTATACTTCACTTGGAGTATGACACATCCCCTCATAAAACCTATATATATGTATCCTCTCTATCCTAAATGGAGGAAAGTTTTTGATATTCAGATTAAAATAAAAATTCATATCTTATTCTTTAATTTATCTTGATGTGCAAAACTAATTTTTCTTCAAACTTGTGAATCTTGTTAAAAGTTTCATCATTATGGTATTCTTAGTCTTCTAGTTTTACATGATTTTTATGTTAAATACAATAATTCATATTGTGTTATTTTTAATTTGAATTCCTTTAGTGTAATAATCCTAATATCCCTTTGTAGATGTGCAATTTCAATCCCACATTGATAATAACCTTTGATTACATATTCTAAAGTTTATTACGTTCATGTTTTCTTGGGCTCTTAACTATGTTTTACTATTTATGTGATTATAGTGTCTTGTAGAAAACATCGGTTCTTGATTGCTTTTCCAACCCCTAGCTCAAGAGCCAATTTAGAAAGGTTTCATCTTTGTTTGCTCCATAGGCCTTCTTTTCTTCCCTAACATTCCTTCTTTTTTGAATTTATTATAGTCAAATGCACCTTAGGTTAGATCCATCATCTGTCCACCCATCTCAAGTTTATCTAAATTAACCCCCATAACTTAAATATTCATGGTAAAAAAGTGCTACACTCATTATTATTCCACCAACATGTTGTTTATAAAACCCAATAACCCACAACTCATGACTTGGAGTGACTCATATTTCACTAATCCTAAAATGTTAGAGGCTACCTTACAAGGTTACGTAGTGTGATTTAAACCCACATCAACAAGAATTTATCTAGCACTATAAGGAGGGATTGAACCAATGCCTATGTTTATTTTACAATAATCACTTGAGTTGTAAAGATATAATTAGAATATTAACAAGGCCTACTAGACACTAAATCTATATACCCATAGTTACAAATCCATAGGAAAGTTATATCAAGAATAAGTGTCTTAATAAGGCCTAGGGATCAACCATATTCCAAAAATATATGACCTCATATTCATCTATGTAAAATGGCCCAAACTTGGCTAACTATTTTGGCTATCAACATTGCTAGAGACATACACAATTTACCCACAAACCCTAAGAAGTACCTTTCTACCTTTCCTCCCTTAGGAGGTAGGAATACTGAATAACTATAAAGGAATTTAAAAATAATTTAGGAATACTAAATTTAGTCCATGAGGATGTGGAATTCAACTCTTTCCCATTACATTGAAATATGTTGTCTATGATTATTTTTTTATTTCTCAAAAGGTTAAATTACATCTTGGGATGAATTTCAAAATAAAATTTTGGAATAATTTGGACAAGTCACCATCACAAGTGTTATATAAAAAAACATTGAAAAGATGAGAATAGAACTAAATTAATCAATTCAATCATTTTATTCTAGACTCAAAACAAATGTATAACTTACTTTAAGCTACCTATAAACCCATTGAGGTGTTAGCCCTTCGAATGAAAAATAATGCCATGGACCCTATGACTATTGTCTTTCTCTACATAACACTTAATCTTGATGCATTTCATTTGGATTACACTAAAGTTATCAATGTTGATAAATAATTGAACCCTCAGTCACAAGCCTTGGACCCACTTAATCTTGGTCCTATTTTTTTGGCTTTCAATCCAAATCTAAACACAAATTAGAATACCATGCCCTACAATCAACACTAGGTGTATACCTATTTGCATTTATCCCATGCTCCACCTAATAACACCATAAATTCCCAAACAATCATGTGTCTAAATCTAATTAAAAAACTAGATTCAATCCTTAGTACAGGTCAATACTTATACTACATAGGGTACTAATTATGAATCCACAAAAACATAACTAGAAGTTATTAAATGAATCATGTATATATTAAGTAATGAGTTTCTAAACATGAAAAAGTGCATGGGGAACACTGGTGGATAAAATACTAACTAGAGCTTGGGATTTCATAGGTACAAAAAGCCTTTAAATAGGCCTACAAATAATCTAGAGAAGCAACTAGCTAATAGGATCCTAGAGATAAACATCATGGAACTAACCCTTCCTAATTGGTGTTGAGTTAATAACACAACATAACATTGTGAGCTAGACTACATAAAATTCTATACTACCTTTGAGATATTTTATATGGAAATGGATAGAGAGGAATGTTTTACAAATCCAACATAGTCATCTTCTTGTCCATCTCTAAGACATTTTAGTACAAAAATGGTATCTAGGACCTATGACTTTTCATTCCCATTGGAGGATGAGAATTAACTAGAGGATAAAACTGATGAGACAAATGATTTATATTAGTTCCAAGAGAATAATTACAATCTAAGGAGAAATTATCCTACTACTACTTTAACACCCTTGAAAAATAATGCTACCACTCCTCTATATCCTAAGGCTAATAATAATCTTGCCCCTCCAAAAGGAAATGATTAGTTATAGAGTGTAGAGCCATAGAGAAGAGGAGGGTATAATACTATTGAGGACATGAAAAAGATAAAGGCAAACATTAGTCTTCATGATCTATCCTAAATCACCAAACAAAGATATTTACTAATTAAACCCTTGAATAGGGGATCATCTATTGATAGATCAAAAGTTGCACATGCAAACATGATAGTTGATAAGGACAAGCCTAAGGTACCACCTTTTATATTAATAATCAAAATATTTGGAAAAAAGAGCATAGTTATTTGGTTAAATCAAGAACATCAACCAATTTGATGCTTCTAAATATCTGTGGCTAACTAGGTTTGACCCAAGATAATTCAAAAATAGTGGTCCTACAACTAGATAAGTCTTATATCCCATGTGTTGGAAAATTGATAAATGTGTGTATCTAACTTGTTTTTGATCCATGTGTACAAAAATACATATATATTTTTGTCATTTACATTATATATGCCTATGAATTTTTGTTGAGTCATGATTGGTCAGAGACACTAAATTGGTATATGGCTAAAAATTTCTCACACATGTGGCTACCTTGGAAAGGAGTAGCCAACCAAATTTGAGTAGATAGATAACTAAATATGAAGTACCTAATAATAGATTATAATTATGAGAATGAAAATTTTGACTTTTTACCCTCACATGTACGTGTGTACACTTTCACTAACAAGTAATATCCTAATGAAAAAGAATTTGAATGTCCTTATCAATTATAGAATATCCATTTCAATAGAGATAGATCAAATAAAGGGTAAAGTATTTGTATAGATTTTATTAGCCTAGATGATAAGTAATATTTAAATACCTGTATGATATATTTCCCTAACATCAATAATAGATTTGAGTGTGAATCTCTAATCCTTGATCAACATGTTGCACTAAAGCATAATGTCAAGTAGTTATAAAATTTAGTGATTTAGAGCTTGTTGTCAACTAGATCAAAAATAAATAATAGTGTGAACTCACTTAATTAAACAAGTAAAAAAATTGTTCATGTGATTTCATCAAATAATTTAGTCCATTAAACATTAGTGTCATTGAAAGAGAAGGAAACTAGATAACATATTCATTAGAAGATTCAACTGTTAATCTGATACTTCTCCAAGAATCTAAAATGAATAAATTCTCTATGGAGTTGGTTCTTTTTCCCTTTGTCTTATACAATGTGGATAACTTCAAAGTACTTGAATATGATTAACAGATTTTCTAATTCATGAATAGTTTTGGAACCTTTGAATCTCATATAATATATGAAAAGCATGTTGACCCCATGCATATGTAAGACCTAGTAGAAGATGGTTTCCTATAGCTGAAGGAGAACCAAATCACTTTGGGGATGGTATCACAATAGTGATATTTTGATGTGGATCCAAAACATCAAAATAATCATTAGAAAATGTATTAATTTGATTTATCAAAGAGAATTTGGGACTAAACAACATCCCCAATATGTAAACATTAGTTTGAGTTTCACTAATAGTGAGAAAGAAAATTTGAATAGTATTATAACATAATAAAAATATGTGATATCATAGACATATGAAGATATAAAATTCATTAAACCTAGGGTCATCATACGTACCATCCCACTAAATTTAGTGTTATCCAAAATTTTTGACCGTATGGGAGTATCACTCAAAACTTTGTTGTCAATACTTTTAACCTTCTTAATAGCTATTGTGAGTCATTGTCTTGATGTTATAGCCTATTTTAGTGTCTTGAGGTGATGTTCAAATTATTTTAGGGTCTTATGCAAGGTATTGTCATAAGGTGAAGTAATAATAATCATTTGATTAGATAGTCTTCATATCTTGGTCCTTGATGGGGTTTCAGAACGTCTTTTTTAATATAGTTTGAAAAAATTAGGGTAATGTTTTTGAGATTAAGGTAAATCATAAGAGTCCAAATCATATTTGATTCACATAAAGACATGATATAAGGTGAATTCACTAAATAGCATAAATAAGGAGGAGTTACACCATGAAAAGGGAGATTATTTAGGGCCATGTGACATTCATGAATGATGATGTCATATTATTTTAGGTCCGTATAAGATCTAAAAGGTGGAAAGTTGTTCATTTATAATGTATATTAACATTTATTCGCTGTGATAAACCCTAAAATAGAGCATGATTAATGTTGAATGCTAGGTGTAGGTTATAAATGAGATTTTGGTACTTTATTTTAGCTTTATGCAGAGCAAGAACACATCTATTTTGTCTCTAGAATGAGATACATCAGAATATCATAGTCAATAAGGTTATTAAAAGAAAATATGAATCATAACAAAGGTCAAGATAATTTTTATTCAAAATATTTCAAGATATTCATAGCCACCAAGATTATTGGGAACTATCTCCATGATCCTCAGGGATAAATCAAGATTACACAGGGTTTGGAAGGTCCAAAACAAGTATAAAACCTCTCAAGTTCATCCTTATGTCATTTAAAAACTCAAGAGAGCTCATTTATTAAAAATGGTTAATGAACATGAAAATGAGTTGAATAAAATTATTTTAAAGGAAGATAATGGGCCCTATTCTTTTTAAATTTAATGCATTGGTTGAGATTTTTAGGAGCTAAACTTTATGAACCATCATTAAAAAAATAAGTGCTCTAAAACCCCACTAGATTAGTTTCAGACAATTTAAAAGAATTTTGGATCTTGTTGGTTAGAATGAAGGATTTTTTAAATATTTTTAATATCCCATTGGTCTTACTACAGCATTCTCAATATTCATTTAGCATGTGTGATCACTGAAATAACAAGAAAATGACTGTGTTTATTGATTTATGAATATAAAAGGAAAAAAATTAGTGGTTTTGAAGGTTTATTTCATTAGGTGTTATTTAAATAGCCTCCAAAAACCTTTCATTCATCCAATAACTTTCTTTAAAGGAAGATACAAATCATAAAGGGTAAATAATAGGTTATTAGAGACTTTGTGGTGTTTTTGAAACATGCCTTTAGATGTGAGAATGAGACTTTCATGATCTCATAATAAAGTTACAAAGGAATTTATATTTTTATGAGGAGTATTCAGGTTACGATAAGGGTATTAATACCTTCCTCAATCTTAATATGAGATATTTTTATCCTTATTAAACACTCTATTCTTAATCAGGATTGTTTATAGGTCTATAGTCAATATCTTCAGCTAGATGCCAGAATGGTTGAATAAATACATGAACTTGGGTGATCATCACTTAAAATGGAGAGATTATAAGGAATTTTTAATCATTAATTTATTATCTATACATCATAAACAAACCAATCCCAATGGTTATAGATAAGGCTAGACTGAAAGTTGGACTCATAATTGCCCCTTATAGGTCAGTACCTAGAGCATGGAAGAAAGTAAATAATTATTACTAAATGTGAATCTCGAAAGACCAAAAAAGTTTTATGAATCATATAATATATATTTAATGGTGATAAAATATTTAAAGCTTCCTTAACATGAATAAAACCATCAATTCTTAGCTTGCAAGTAAAAAAAAGAGCTTTCAGGCCTGTAGGAGATGATGAGGTTATTATGGTTGTGAAAATCTTGCCTTGAAAAAACAAATGGATAAGATTAGTTTCATATTATTTTAATATTATAGATTATGTTTCATGAGTGGAATTATATGGGTTGTTAAAAATATTGTAGTTTGCTTTGGATAGGCTATGAACAAGGATTTCAAGACCATGATACAAGCCTACTTCTAAGAGCATGAAGAAAGCATGCAAGACATGATGATTTGGACCAATAGGGAGTGTTTATTAAACACTTAAAATTTATAAAACACTATAAACCATAATTTTAGTAAGATCATAAATATAATTGATAGTTATATTTGAATAAATTAGGGTTTTTATTATTGTGACAGTCACGTAGTGAGTTCTTATGTTTAACAAGCAACTCCAAGAAGGTTTGAAAGATTGAATGGTCAGACTAAACACTTGAGGAGGAATATAAACCATTATATAATTTCATATAATACCTAAATAAACATTAACCACCTTAAATAATCCTACAAAGAGTTCCTAATATGCTATGATAAATTGTACATAGTCTAAGAGCACCTACAACCAAGTGTAGTTTTACACAAGTATGATCAAGAGATGTAATTTGATATAAGAATGGAAAAAATAGGGTAAAATAAGGTCTGATAAATAAATTTAAAAAAATGGAGGATTATAATTATTTTTATAGATATTTAAAATAATAAATATAACTCACATCCTATTTCATAGTCGTGAAATGATTGTAAAATGAATAAACTAAGTAGTTTAGAGACTTTTGGAGAGTGTTTAATGAAAAAAAAATATTATAGGAGCTGAGTGAAGTTGGGGAAGACCTAAAATAGTTATTTCTTTTATTTTAAATTACCTAAAACTCTCCCAATCCATTTTTATTCTCTCTCAACCTACTTGGGCTTGTGCTAAAACCAACCTACGGTTAGAAACTTGCATTCTTCATAACTCAAGTTCTAACTCTTGGAGTTGTATTAAAATGTGCCATATGACCTTATTTTATGTGACCTATAATTATTTTTTTGTTTTGGGTAGTACCATATGGATTCTAGTACTATAGTCTTGCTTTAGCCTAATTAGGCCTAATTGTGAAAGATAGGTGTTGGGTTAATAGGTCTAGATTGGAAGTTGAGCCATGAAATTTGGGTGAAGTTGAATTTAAAAATGGAAAAAAAATATGCTTTTGTTTTAATTTTAATTTTTTATAATCATTCAAACAAAGTATCTGTATGTCAAAATAAGGCTACAAGGTTTAGGCCTCCCTAGAGAGCAAAAATGAGAGTTGTTAATGAAATTATAAAATAGAGGTGGAAAGATTATGGGATATAGATCTCCAACATGTGTCCAAGGTAAGACAGGAAGTTAGACTCCAATAATATTACTTCTCACTTGTTAATGAATCATAATGGAAATTTCAAGAGTCTAAGCGAGAGTCATAAAATATGATAAAACTCTTATGCCATCTTGATTAAGTCATCATCAAATTAAGTGAACACATGTTGAGGATAGATTAATTATTATTTATTTGTAAGTTTTATTATTTTTAACTTGTTTCATGAGTGTTTGGTATCCATCATTTTTTTTGGACACCTCTCTTCTCTCTCTCTTCTTCTTTCTCCTATATGTTTCCTTGATTTTGGCATTATAATGGATCCTTCCACTAGGAGTATAATGCAACCCAGATCTTTTATATGTCTATTAGTAAATAAATGATTATTTTACCTCATTTTATGGATATATGTAGTGTGAAACTTTGAATGATTTATCTAATAAATTGTATACTTCACGCACCTTAGTTTCTTGTCCCATTCTTCTTTCCTTATTACAATTTATTTCTATATTGCAAATTGTGAAGAGTTTCATCAAGGGTTTCATGTGGATTACAAGAGGTAAAATTTTTCACTTATACTCTCATATTTACTTACCTCTTTATAAATCTTTGATGTGATAGATTTTCTTAAGAGAAGTGTATGTTTATTGTAATCCTATAGGTCTTAGTACACATGAAAATTACTGGTAGTGGTCATAACATTTAGTGTATCACCTCCCTTAAGTTGATAGTTTATTTTTCCATTTTCCATATAAGATAGTAGATTAGTAATTGATCCTAAGTGATACATCAAGGGAGATATCCCTTATATATAGGTTCAATCCACTTATTAGGTCACCAAAAACCTAAGATTATTCTCATGTGTAGCTTACATTGAGAGGACTTGAAACACCCTCTCAATGAGTGAAAATATATGTTATAGTAGTTTTGGCAGACTAATGGGACGAGATTTTTTATCCATTTAATATTTATTGGTTCTTCCCTTCAATATAACAACCTTTGAAGGCATAAACACATGTAATAATGGTGACTCCAAGTTCATTCAACTAGTTTTAGAAGCCCAAATATTCCTTCAAATAAGTACTGTATCTAGTTTTCCTTTTTCATGAAGTGTGATGATTGAGTTTGGAATGGATTTTCAATTTTAATCAAGTTGATGAGTCATATCAAAACTATGTTGTTCTATATCTATAGTATGTTGATTTGTATTAGCAACATAATAAGCCATATCATTCCTATGTTGATACATACCTACCCTATGTTAAGCCATATCAGTCCTACAATGACCCCATTTAACCTCCATATAACTCTAGCTATCAATATGATAAACCTTTCTATCAAGAGCGCTATACTTATTTCATTCCATAACAAACCTATCAATCTTGTCAATCTTCATACAAATCTGATCAATCTTGATACCGACACTATACACCCCTTACTCATGATCTCAATCAACTTTGATAAGGTCATTGTCTTTATAATCAACATGAAGAGAGTTTTGAAAAGACAAATTTTTTATTTTAATAACGTCTAGATAGAGATATTGAATTTCAAATTGAGCATATGTTTCAATCAATCATAAAAACAAGAGTAATATAATCCAAGACAAATAATTTTTGAAACTTCCCTAGCCCTCCACCCACCCCTCAAGTTATAAAAAAGCATCAATATGAGACTCCTAAGTCCAAAATTATAATTTGGAAAAAATTATTCAAGTCATGGGAAAATCAAGATGAATAATTCCTAGATAGGGGAAATAATTCCAACATAGAGCCTTTGCCTATACAATCCCTTCGATCCCTCTCCAAAAGACTTAAAATTTTCCATCATGGAAGTCAATCCATGTAGGAATTCAAAATAATAATTAAGTTATTATTGAGAAGAATAAGACACCCATAGAAAAAATTAATTTACACTCTCTCCAAGAATTCCTACAAGAGTCCACCACCCCTAAGATACCAAGTTACAAGAGTGCTCCTTCAATTCCCAAGCCAACTCATGAACATATTCATTACCCTCCCACCATATCTAGTTTTTATGACTAAAATATTATATATTAGGAAAATTAATAAGTTGAATTTTTATTTTTACATGATGAATATATTTCAAGTGAATATGATGAGGATATCATCATTAGAACACATATTGGTCAAGAGAAAACTAGATCAGTATTTAGAGATGAAGGGAAAGGTGATATTTGATAGGATATTGATGTTAAGTATTGTAATTGATTTATAATATGAATTATCAATGAAAAATTGGTCTATCATGTCATATGATGAGTTATAAATTCAAACATGTGTTCATGTGCTTTAGAGGGTGCTTGAATGGTGCATATTGAGCCCTAGAGGAAAGTTATTATGTTCATCAGCTCATGTATAATTTTCATGGGGAGATGATAATTTTGGAAATGTTTAGGAAGGTTTATAATAAGGTTTTACAATAATTATTTCATGGATTAAGGCTCTATCCTTTATGAAAAATTTCTAAGAAGGCAAGTAGGTCTTTATGTGTAAAAAGTCTAGTCTTGGACCAGATATGAAATATCTTTCTTGTAAATGATCAAGAAGGTGGTTAATGGATAGGTATATGATTTTAGGTTTTTTATGACTCATATATGGTTTTTACTATGTGTTTTTTTACACTTGAATATTTGTGGGTCCCATAAAAAAGTGCTTCTTAATAGTGTTTTTACTTTTGAGAGAAATTTGTAAAAGTGACTAGGGAAACAAATGGGTGTGAGATGAATTTAGTGACTTGCATTAAAAAATAATGAAAATTTAAAGGAATATTAATTTATTTTTTCAAATATATAGGCCCTCAAAGTTTCCTATTTGATATGAAGGAAAGGGTGCCATGAGTGAGAAAAACTAGTCAGAGTGAGAAGTTGAATTGATAAACTAATCAATGAGTAAGGATGACTCTAATGTATTTGTCATGTGTTATGGGTAATATAATATTTATTAGATGATTTATATCATAATTTTAATTCATATGGTGCTTCATTGTGTTCATCGAGGCATATGTTGTCTTGTGACAAATTTGTGTTGAGTACGTAGATTGATTACATTAGAATTTGTGGATATGGATGAGTCAGAGGAATATGGTTATATGGGTGTGTTCAAACTTTAAAATAGTTTATATTGTCAATTTTAAATTATATTGGATATGTGAGTCAAAATTTATGATAGTGAAAAGTTGGCAAATTTTGTTGGTTCCATACTTAGCCAAATTTTCAATATCTAATGAACAAAGGACCAATATACATTATTCTTGCTATATATTTTTATTGAAGTATAATTTTAGGATGAAGTAAAAAACAACATGTTATCAGAATATTATGGTGTTATATTAAATTAAATTTAATATCTTTAATGTTATTACATATTCATATATAGTTGACCAAAGTTGACTATTGTTGACTATGTTTTTTATGAATAAACCAAAGTGCAAAGAAGTGATTGTAAAAGATAATGTATTGATCAGATATTGTAGGTATAAAAATAAAATATGAATTATAATCAACATATATAAATATAAAATTTATTTAGGGTCTTTAAAGCTAGTACAAGTAAAGTTATTGTAGATCAAAGTTGATTATTGTTGACTGTATTTATTACAGATCCGAGTGGGCTTGTTAGAGAAGTGTTTATGAGCCTTAGGTGGATTAATTAAGGTGAATTATGTATTTGATCATTTTAATTAGGTTTTAATATTTACATACATATGTGGATTATAAATGGAAAGTTAAGCCTAATATGTCTTTAAGACCTAATGGAGGTTCATAAGGTGAGTGAACGTTTCAGAAGTGTGTAGTGATAGGTATTATCACTTGACGGTGTCTTAAGGTTAATATTTCATGGATCCATGTGATTTTAATTTTTTTTGAGTTTATAATTGGCTCTTTTTAGTGTTTAAAATATTAATAGGTCTTCATGAGACCTAAAAGGGTCACTTAGGCCTAATAGAAAGGTATGGTTACTGAAGGGTGAGCTATAAGTTTTTTTAGATGACCTATGGAGTTGATGTTTATATTTTTATAAGTGGGTTAGAATCCTAAAATGTTTAATAAATATATATTTTATAAAAAACAATATGGTGATCTTGTATATTCTTCAAAAGATCAAATTTAAAGGTGAAGGTTAGACTATGTGTGGGGTTTGAACCCTTTGAATCATGAATAACCTAATCGATGAATATGGAATGTATTATTTATGTATATAATGATATTTTGAATTTATCCATGTTTTTAAAAGATATATTGGTATAATTTTATAGTGTGTGGTATATATACAAGATGTTTTATGCCCTTTTTGGGTATGGAGTGAGACATGCAAGTAAGTGTGTGAGTGTGGTTGAGTGGTTGTGAAAATGGAATAGTGGAGCAAATCATAGAGTTATTTTAAAAGATGAAAGAGGGGATGAAAGGGACAATAATAAGAGAAAAAATATGTTTCTGAAGTTACTATATCCATACTAAAACTAATGATCATATTTTGAGTGGATTCAAGCTCATATGTGTTGTGTATGAGAATTTTTTGTGTAGAAATTCATGAGTAATAAATTTCAGAAATGATAAAAGTAAAAGAGGACATGGTGAGAGATTTGTGTACAGGTTTTGGAGCTGAGATAGGTGATAATAATCTCATCATTTTTTTTTAATTTAATTTCAAGTGTTTGTATAATTTTTGGATGTGTCTTTGTGAAAAAAAGTGAAAGACATTTGAGGGTTTGATTTGCATGTTTTGGATACAAGATTTGGAATGAAGATTTTTTAGATTATGAAAAAGTGAAAAATGGTTTATAATATTAGATAATACCATTACCAGGTGTTTAATACTTAATATCATAGTAGAGATTAGTTTGGAGGTGTTTGAGTTGGTGCTTAATCACATAGGGGGTGTAACCGCCTTGCTAATTGGTGCTAGCTAAAAGGCAAGTTGGTTCTTGTCATTCTTAAGGGTTGTTTCTACTTGTGAAGTGGGTGATTCAATAAAGGCTCATGTTTGTGATCATCTTATAGGATAATTAGTCCATGTGTTTTTAGGTTAGAGAGTAATTTTCATCCCCCATGAGGGTTTCCCACATAATTCATGTGTTATGTGATTTGATCTTACATTGTCTCTTTGTTCATTGGAATGAATGGTATACATGCTTCATGATTTATTATGGTTGAATGGTTAAGAGTTTGACTAATTGGAATTAAATTTGATTTAATTACATCACTAATTCATGCCCCCGCCTAGTGATTGTGCTTATAACAATATTGATGAAGTGGTAACATACTTTGAAGAGGAGAAAACTCGTAAGAGTGAGAAAAGTTCAAATGAAATATTTGTAATAGTTTCCAAACTAATTAGTCATCTCCAAGAGATCATGGATGAAAAATAATAATATTTTTTGGATCCTATTTATTATTTATAATAGATAACATCAATAGAGGTGCATTTGGACATCTTTCAAGATGTCACAAGTGGTGAAAAAGAGGTAAAATCTTATTTTGAACTCTCTTATTTGATTGAAAATGATGGCTTTTTTATTGTTGTAAAAAGGAATTTATTGAATTAGAAATAAAAGAATCACAAGTAAGAATTTTCCTAGAGGGTCTCAATGAATGGTCTTTATCTGATCTTAAAGTGGAAGACATCTCAAGTGAACAAGATGATATCTTCAGTAAACTTGACATGGATTCTAAGGAGCAAAAATTAAAGCTTGAGAGAGTAGAATTTTAGCTACACCATGATCACATGGAGGAGTTTGAATTTATTGATAATCTATAATGATATTTTGAGTTTATCCATGTTTTTAAAATATATATTGGCTGACCATGATAGTGTGGTATATATACAAGATGTTTTATTCCCTTTTTGGGTATGGAGTGAGACATGTAAGTGTGTGAGTGTGGTTGAGTGCTTGTGAAAATGGAAGAGTGGAGTGAATCATAGAATGATTTGTAGAGATGAAAGAGGGGATGAAATGGATCATAATAAGAGAATAATTATGTTGTTGTAGGTCTTATAGCCATACTAAAACTAATAAGCATATTTCAAGTGGATTCAATCTCATATGTGTTGTGTATGAGAATTTTTTGTGTAGAAATTCATGAGTAATAAATTGTAGAAATGAGTAAATTAGAAGAGAACTTGGTGGGAGATTTGTGTAGAGATTTTGGAGCTGAGAGAGGTGTGAATCATATCATCATATTTTTCTAATGTAATTCAAAGTGTTTGTATAATTTTTGGAGGTATCTTTTTGAAAGGAAGCAAAATACATTTGAGGGTTTGATTTGCATATTTTGGATACAAGGTTTAAAATGAGGGTTTGTATGAGTATGAAGAAGTGAAAAGGGTTTATAATATCAGATAATACCATCATCATGTGTTTAATACATCATAAAATAGGAGAATATCAGTTTGGAGGTGTTTGAGTTGGTGCTTGATCAGCTAGGGGGTTGTAGCCTCCTTTTAGTTGGTGCTAGCTAAAAGACAAGTTGGTTCTTATCATCCTTAGGGGTTGGTGCCCATTTTGAAGTGGGTGACTCAATAAAGCCTCAATTTTATGATTATATTATAGGATAAGTAGTCCATATGTTTTCATTTTTGAGATTAGGTTTTATCCACCATGAGGGTTTCCCACATAATTCATGTGGTATGTGCTTTGATCTTACATTATCTCTTTGTTAATTGGAATGAATGGTATACATGATTCATGATTGATTATGGTTAAATGATTAAGCATTTTATTAATTGGAATTAAATTTGATTTACTTGTATCACTGATTCACCCCCCCCCCCTCTCAGTAATTGTGCTTCTAACATTTGGTGTCAGAGCAGGTTCTTTTGGAAGGCTTAACATATTTAAAGTGGTCCTAAGAAGCACAATATGGCCAAAGAGATAAAAATAGATAATAAAGATTTGAAGGCTATGGTCAAAGATCTTGAAAATAAGGTATGTGCTTTGAATATTAAGGTATCTAATGAAGTAAAATAAGAAAACATGATGATTCAAGATATTAAGGATAAGCTAGGAGTTATAAGTACAAATAAAAGGTTAATACAAGAAGAGTGCAATATATACAAGTCTAAATTAGAAGAATGTGAGTCCATGGTGATTGAAAAATAAGAGGTTTTGGTTTATAATTTTAGAAATCATATAAAGTCTACAAATTCAACTTTGAGGGAAAAAGAGGATGAGTATGATCAATTGAAAACTGAGCTATATCCTTAAAATTTGAGCATAAGAAGGTAATGGTCAAAATGAGCAAGGTTGAGCAAGAAAAGGTCTTAATCAAGATGGGTAAGCTTGAATAAGGACAAAAGAAATAAATAATATTAAAATAGGATGGTAACTTGGATGAATAGAAGAGAAAATTAGTTAAATAACTAGATACTTCAAGGTATGCTATTTTCTTTCATGGCCATTTTTATGTGTGTCATCTTTTTGGTCACATTGCAAGGGATTGCAAGAGGAGAAGTAACTTGTCCGAAGGAGATAATCACCATCATCAAGCAATAGTTATGAATGATGTTGTTTATTTTGGATATCATAAAAAATTTCACATTGAAAAATATGGTAAAAACAAGTTTAATGAGTTCTCAAGGCATCACAAGGTGTAAGGAGCTTCTAGTGTGCAAAGAAAAGGTCATACATGGATATGGAGACCTACGACTATTAAGAGAGATAAAATTGATACCAAGGATGTTTCTATTAATGATAATATCATTAAAGATACTATGTTCTTTGTGGTTGAATATTTTTCAATTAATAAATATAATCATGTTTGGGAAGATTTCATGTTAACTGGTTTCATAGAAGTGAAGATGGATGAGCCAATCCAGCCTATGAGGAACCTTGGGAAAGAAAAGCAATCTAGTGAGAGTATGGAGATTTGGTAATATATTTTTTTTTGGGTTTTTGAATGTCTTGTAATTTTAGGTGTCTATATTAGGCTTCATATAGGCATTACTCATGCTTTTTAAGCATCTTGGTTTGGTATTGTAAGGTTGAGAAGTGAAGACTAGTTTTTGGATCAAGGTATGTTCTTTATTTTGAGATGCATATCTTTGATTATGGATTATTTAATTTGATTTAAAGATTTTAAAATATTTATACCAGATATGAAAAATTGAGAATTTTTTTTAAGGCCTATAGTTATTTGTGGAAGAAGTTCTATCTTTGAGAATCCTTGGTTTGCATAAAGGGTCCTAGTGAAAGAAGAATCGTCATGATGTATCTTGGGTTGAGCTATGAGTTGGGCCAAAATTATTTGTGAGTAGGCTTAGATGATGTTTTAAAATGATTATATAAGTTTATTATATTATTTGGTAATAACCTTGGTGCAAAGGTATGAATCTATAAAAGTTGTGTATCTTGGTTTGCAAAGTTTCTCTTTGAAGTGAACTAGGAGTGGAGTATATTTTATTGTGCAAGAGTGAGATTATTTAAGGGTTAAATATTTGAAGTTAATTTAAGTTTTAATAATAATTAATATATGAATTAAATAATATTTCATCCATAAGGTGTTCTAATAAGGCATCTTGTTCTTGTTTTGTTCATAATTGGCAATTTTGGGTTTGTGAGAATAGTGGAAAGTTGAGTAAAGGATAGGTGATCTTTGAGCATGCTTGGTGGAAGTGTGAAATGGAATAAATATGTGAGGAATCATATATTTATTTTATGGATGTTTATTTAATGTTTTGACATTATTTTTTAGGGTTTTTTTTAATACAAGCAAAGGAAAATAGGATGCCAAATATGCTTGTTTTGAGGCAAGCTTATTGCTTTGAGCATGCTTATTTTTGTCAAAATTATTTGTATTTGTTTGATACATATAAGAAGGTTTTTATAAAAAATTTGGAGGTATTTTTGGTCCAAAAATATCATCATTTTATTCATTTTTATCATGAATAATTGTTGGATAGTTGTGGTAAGCCTCTGTGTGCATGAAGGTGGCTTCATTCAAGCTATGTTCTTGTAAGAGTGTTGCTTGCATAAATTTTCAATATTTTTTTATTTTATCAGGTGGAATATGGAGTTATGGGGAGATAAATTATGTATATTTAGTTATATGTTAAGTTTGGGCATGTCTCTTATATGTTAAGAATTAAGGAGCAATTTAGATAGAGGTATGTTAATTTGTTGAAATACAAGGTATGCATAGATTAAGGGGGAGCATATATGAAATGTTTATATAAAAAAATCAGGTATGGTTGAGTAAATATTCTTATAATATATGATAATTTTATTAGGGGTTTATTTATAATATATATGATCAATGTTTTCAGGTCCTCAAGATCAATTGGTGCCCACTTTGTCCTTATGGCAAAGGGGGAGAAGGTTTTGGTGTTTTACCATCAATTAAAAAGAGGGATAATATTTATATATTGATATTAAGTGTTTTAATTTACATATAATAGGAATTATAAATGAAAATTTGGTCTATCAAGTTAGAGGATGAGTGAGAAAGTCAGACATGTCTTCATGTACTTTAGAGGGTGCTCAAATGGTGCATTGTGAGTCTGAGAGGGAAGTTATTATGTTCATCATATAATGTATAATTTTCATGGGGAGATGATAATTTTGGAGATGTTTATGAAGGTTTATAATATTTTTTTACAGTAATTATTTCATGGATTAAGGATCTATCCTTTATGAATAATTTTTAAGAAGGTAAGCAGGTTTTTATGTGTAAAAAGGCTAGTCTTAGACTCGATATGAAATATATTTATTATATATGATAAATAAGATGGTGGATGGATAGGTTTATGATTTTAGGTTTTATATTAATAATCTAGGCTTATTAGTATGTGTTTGGTTAAACTTGATTGTTTGTGGGTCTGATAGAAAAGTGCTTCTTAACAGTGTTTTTACTTTTGAGAGAAATTTGTAAAAGTGACCAGGGAAAAAATGGGTGTGAAATGAATTTAATGACTTGAATGAAACATTAATTAAAATTTTAATTAATATTAATCTCTCTATGTATAATATATAGGCCCTCAAAGTTGCCTATTCAATATAAAGGAAAGGGTGCCATGAGTGAGAAAAATTAGTCAAAGTAAGAAGTGGAATTAAAGGCCTAATCAATGAGTAGGGATGACTCTGAGGTATTGATCATGTGTTATGTTTAATATAATAGGTATTAAATTATTTATATCATAATTATTATGAGTTTAATTCATATGGTGCTTCATTTTTTTCATCTAGGCATATGTGATCTTGTGACAGATTTATGTTGAGTAGGTAGATTGATTACATCAAAATTTGTGCATATAGATGAGTCAAAGGAATATAGTTATATGGGTGTGTTAAAAATTTTACATAGTTTCTATGTTAAATTTTTTAATTTTTTAGTATGTGTGAGTCAAAATTTATGATAGCAAAAAGTTGGCATATTTTGTCGGTTCCATACTTAGCCAAATTTTCAATATCTAGTGAACAAAGGACCAATATGCAGTGTTCTTGCAATATATTTTTATTGAGGCCAAATTTCAAGATGAAGTTAAAATAAAAGTGGTATATAAATCTGAGGGGGTTCCATAAAATTAAATTTCAGGTCTTGAATGTCCCTGAATACTCAGATATGGTTGACCAAAGTTGAATATTGTTGATTGTGTTTTTTCTTAATAAACCAAAGTGCAATGAAGTGATTGTAAAAGATAATATATTGATCAGATATTATTGGTATAAAAATAAAACATGAACTATACAACATATATATAAATATATAATTTATTTAGGGTCTTGAAAGTTAGTACAAGTAGAGTTATTTTAAATCAAAGTTGACTGTTGTTGATGGTATTTATTGCAGATTTGAGTGGGCTTCTTGAAGAATTGTTTATGAGCATTAGGTGGATGAATTAAGGTTAATTGTGAATTTTATGATGTTAATTAGGTATTAATATTTTCATTTATATTTTTATTGTACATGGAAAGTCTATGGTCAGTTAATTTGAGCCTTTTGGTGAAGCAATGTTTTTGGGCTAGTTAAGCCTAATAGGTCTTTAAGACCTAATGGAGGTTCCTAAGGTGAGTGAATGTTTTAGAAGTGTGTAGTGATGGATATTATCACTTGAGGGTGTATTAAGGGTAATATTTCATGGATAAATGTGATTTTATGTTTTCTTCAATTTCTACTTGTCCTGTTGTAGTGTTGAAGAGATGAATAGGTCTTCATGAGACCTAAAATGGCCACTTAGGCCTAACAGAAAGGTATGGTTACTTAAGGGTG
This sequence comes from Torreya grandis, assembly GCA_037957365.1. Lineage (NCBI taxonomy): Eukaryota > Viridiplantae > Streptophyta > Pinopsida > Cupressales > Taxaceae > Torreya > Torreya grandis. The sequence continues at coordinate 1,326,959 of JARHVA010000557.1, forward strand.
AGCTATAAAATGTTTTGGATGACCTATGGAGGTGATTTTTATATTTTTATAAGTGGTTTAGAATCCTCAAATGGTTAATAAATGTCTCTTTTCTGACCAAGAAGATGATGATCTTGTAGATTCTTCAAAAGAGCAAATTCAAAGGTGAATGTTAGACTATGTGTGGGGTTTGAGCCCTTTGAAGCATGACTGACCTAATGGATGAATATGGAATGTATAATTAGTGTGTATAATGATATTTTGAGTTTATACTTGTTTTTAAAATATATAGTGGTGGACCATGATAGTGTGTGGTATATATACAAGATGTTTTATGCCCTTTTTAGGTATGGAGTGAAACATGCAAGTAAGTATGTGAGTGTGGTTGAGTGGTTGTGAAAATAGAAGATTGGAGTGAATCATAGAGTGATTTATAGATATGATAAATGGGATGAAAGGGATGATAATAAGAGAATAAATATTTTTTTTTAGGTCCTACAACCATACTAAATGGAATGAGCATATTGTGAGTGGATTCAAGCTCATATGTGTTGTGTATGAGAATTTTTTGTGTAGATATTCATGATTAATAAATTGGAAAACTGAGAAAATTAGAAGAGGACTTGGTGAGAGATTTGTGTATAGGTTTTGGATTTGAGAGAGGTTCTTATCATCTCATTATATTTTTATGATGTAATTTCAAGTGTTTGTATAATTTTTGGAGGTGTCTTTGTGAAAATAAGAGAAAGACATTTGAGGTTTGATTTCCATGTTTTGGATAGAAGATTTTTAATGAGGGTTTGTATGGGTATTAAAAAGTGAAAAATGGTTTATAATATTAGATAAGACCATCATCAGTTGTTGAAGACATAATATCAGAGGTGGAGATCAGTTTGGAGGTGTTTGAGTTGGTGCTTGATCACATAGGGGGGTTGTAACCTCCTTGCTAGTTGGTGTTAGGTAAAAGGCAGGTTGGTTCTTGTCATACTTAGGGGTTGGTGTTACTTGTGATGTGGGTGCTTCACTAAAGACTAATTTTTTTTTATCATATTATAGGATAAATAGTACATGTGTTTGTAGGATAGAGAGTAGGTTTTATCCCCATGAGTGTTTCATACAAAATTCATGTGTTATGTGCTTTGATATTACATTGCCTGTTTATTGATTGGAATTAATGGTCTACATGATTCATGATTTTTTATGGTTGAATGGTTAAGATTTTGATTAATTTGAATTAAATTTGACTTAATTGTATCACTAATCAACCCTCCCTCTCAGTGATTGTGATTCCAACAATCTTGATGAAGTGGTAACATACTTTCAAGAAGAGAAAACTCCTAAGAGTGAGAAAAGTTCAAATGAAATATTTATAACAGTTTACAAACAAATTAGTCATCTCCAAGAGATCATGGATGACAAATAATAATAGTTTTTATATCTTCTTGATTATTTAGAATAGATAACTTCAATAGAGGTGCAATTGGACATTTTTCAAGATATCTCAAGTGGTGAAAAAGAGGTAAAATCTTATTTTGAACTCTCTCATTTGATTGAAAATGATGGCCTTTTTATTTTTGTAAAAAGGAATTGATTAAATTGGAAATAAAAGAATCACAAGTAATCATTTTTATAGAGAGTCTTAATGAAGGGTATTTATCTGATCTTAAATTGGAAGATCTCTCAAGTGAATAAGGTGAGATCTTGAGTAAACTTGCCATGGATTCTAAGGAGCAAGAATTAAAGCTTGAGAGAGTAGAATTTTAGCTACACCATGATCACATGGAAGAGTTTGAATGTAATAAAAATATTATGGATCCCAAAGATAAGGGTGAATAGATGTTTCAAGTTCCATTCCCCCAAGATTATAATCTAGAAGATGTTGAAAAAATGTGGCAGCAATCTAATGATTTGGTCAAAGAGATGGATATTTATAGCAAACCAATAGGTTATGAAGAGAAGTTCATACATGTGGAAGTGGTTTCAATCCAAGTGAATCATGAGAAGGATACAAATAACGTTGTATTTATCTCAAATAATCCAATAGAAGATCTGAATCAGACATGATAGTTTTCATATGAGGCCATTGTGGGAGCTAAGATCTTAGACAAGCCCACCATATTTAAAGAGTGAAGCCAAGTTGAAGAAATGATTGATAACCTTTTAATTAAATACCATGAATCTAAATTATGCATGACAAAAGTTATAAAGGTGATATATATAAATATTTGAGGTGAAAATCATATGCAAGATTCCTTATCAAGTCAATATGAAGAGGTTCAACATGACATGTGGTAGCAGAACATGGATGTTTGTAATGAATTTGAAGTTATTCAAGGGTATACATAACCTATAGGTTAGATTGATTATATTTTTTATGTTTCTCTCCTATTTAAAGAGAAATGTGAAAATTTCAAGACCAAGCATACCATTTCATGGAGCCACTAGAAGCTAACATTGATGTTGCCCCTATGATCCAAGGTGTGATCACTTTTGAGGTTAGTTAAAACAATAAGGAGCAACATGAGATGAGTATTGAGTGAAAATATCATTATTTTTTCATAAGATGCATGTTTATTTCTATTGAATTACTTGAGAGTATACCAAGGGAGGTAGAAATAAAAACTAATCCATCAAGTATCATGCTTTAAAGGCAACTTGATCTACATACTTATCTATCTCATAGAGGAAGTTTTTTTAGAGTTTTTACTTTTGATATAAGAGGAAGATGTATTCAAGTTAGATGTATTTAGTGGCATTCTTGTGGTTTGATTTCCCTAAGTTATCTATAACATAGGGGTGTGTATTTTTATTTTATGTGTTTTTATTATCATGTTATGTGTGTTTAGAGGTATATCAATTGTTTTTTATTGTTCAAGGCATTTATAATTATGTTTATGGTCTAATCAAGTATGAATTTGAGTGATATGATACTCCATATCCCAATAGATGTATGAGTTAATTGGTCTAAGGTTCATAGTGTTGGGTGAATATTTTGTCAATCAGTGTACTGATAAACAAAATAGGTCTGATCAACCACAATAGGAAGATTGGTCAGCCAAATGTGTTGGTTTACGACATCAAAAGGGGACTAGTCTCTCCTCTCATCAAGGGGAGGTTCCCTATAGATATGCAAGAACTATATAATATATATATATAAATAGAAAATGACACTCAAGGGTAGAATAAACCATCCATCTCTCTTCTTTTAGAGATGATGTGCATGAATCAAAGGAGAAATCCTGATGAAATGACAGAAGACACTCCTCTTCTTTCAGAAGTGTTGTTCAGCAGTCAAAAGGAATCTTTCTGGTGATGACAAGTATATGTAACACGGCACAATAACACAATAGGATGAAATGTAGCACAAAGTCTCCACCTCAACTGCCAAAGAGTGAAATATGAAGAATAATGAGGGCACAAAGTCATCCCAAGGTTCTTTACACAGAAATAGAAAATAAAGACACATTGAAGGCAATTATGATAGCACAAAGTCTAAAAGTAACTGGATTTAGGACACCTTCTTTGTCACCTCCACTAGCTCTGCTTGTTAAATTGTATAAACAATAATACATTTAGGAAATAAACATAATAATAATCTCCTAGAATGATACAAGCTATAACAACACAAAGTCTAAAAGTAACTTGCTTTTTGATTCAAACATAGAAATATGATGAACAATTTGAGCTCAAAGTCTCAGTAATGCCTTTCAATTTGGACAGAGTTTTGTTTCTGGTAACCGAGAGAGATCTCTCTAAAATAATAAGAGAGAGTCCAGTATATAGCCCTCCAAGAAAGACTTGGGAGCAGTAACACATCATGTTTCATTAAATTCTGTCAAGAAGATATGTTGGAATCAAGTGTATTTGCCCATTTTCTTTTCTCAATGCAGAGAAATAGGTCACGCCATTGAATGTTTGTATCCTCCAATGTCCACCTAGCAATCTACTTCTAGAAACATATCTTATGCATGATTATTTCTGGTTCTTCATCATTCCTCCTTTCTTAGATATTGAATAGGGTCCTTGGTTTAATTTGATCCTCTATTCTTTGGTTACTTTCCACTGGTTTTAATAATTGACACGTGGTAGGTTCCATTTTAAAATAGGTGAGGACACTTGGCAGTATTTGTGGGAATCTGAGAGATGCTTATTTGAAAGAAGATTTGAAACCTGTAAGAAATTCAAGATGCAGATATAGACACTTATTGTGGTCCATAGAGTTATAATGAGATACATGGCATATTTTGAGTGTCTTTTGAGAATCCTACAGAGGATGACACGTGCTGGCTTCTAATGAGTTTAGTCATTCACCCGAGACCCACCACAGTCCTAATAAAGAGACCAAAGGAAGAAACTATGGATGTAGACACATTGCAGCTTCCATTGAGCTTTAGCTTTTCTTTTGAAACATTCTAGACTCATTTTAGATTCATGTGGATGATGCCACGTGGTGCATTCCATTTCTTGAAACTATGTCTCAGTAGATGACATGTGGCAGTATCTACTAAAATTTGTAAGGGACACATGGTGGCCTTTTAGGCCTTTATTTCCTCAATAGGTTTTCTATTTTGGGGGACTTTTCCTTTAGATAAAAAGTCTAAAGGATCTTTTCCTTGAACATTTTACCATGGGAACTTTTTTGAAGGAATTCCTTGTGTCTATCTTTGCTCATTACCCTCTACATGGGTACTCAGCTTGGTTCAATGTCCTCTGCAAGGGTACTTTTTCATTTGGCTTTGTCTTAGTCTATTTTCATCAATCTCAATAGGTGACATGTGGTAGCATCTGCTGGGAAATAGGGGAGGACAGTGGTAGCTTTTGGTTAACTTATAGAGGCTTTGGAGGCATTTTGAGTGTCCTACAAAAGATGACATGTGGTGGCTTCCATTGAGATTTTAGAAACACTGTAGATACACTTGGGACTCATTTTAGATTCATGCAGATGTTGTCACTTGGCATGTTTTGCTTATCTCACAAAAGACACATGGAAAATTTTGTAACTCATAGAAACAAAGTAAAATGGGGCTCAGTAGATGACACTTAGCACAATCCACTAGGCTCTGATGGGATTTTCTTTCAGGCTTTTATTACGTTAATCACTTTTGCCATGGAAATTCCCTTCGTAAGGGTACTTGTCTCTTCAGATTTTGGGGCACTCCTTTGAACTTACCACTTGAAACGACCGATTGAACCAACTTTGGTTCAATAGTTCATTCCTTCATTTCTATTGACTGCTCGAACCAAGCTCTTTGAAACAAACCATGTTAAACCTGCCATTGTTGAACTTGAAGCGGTTAAAATTTGAACCTTGACAAAAGTGTTAATTCTTTTTGATGATGTTGAACCTTTAAACCCATTGAACTCGTTAGTCCTTTGACTGAAAAAGCTTGAATAATTCCCAATTTTGAAAGTTTAGAACAATTTTTTGAAATGGGAAGAGATAATTTTGTCTTACATGACCAAAATAGCTTAAATTTTGTCCCAAAAATGAGTGACATTTTTCAAGTACAACAGTTGGCTCCAGTTGGAGAACTTCCATCAATTGTAAAAAGAATTGAAGGGAGTAGAATCCAAAATCTCTAGTGTCTTCATGTGTACCATTGGGCTATGGAGTCATTTTACCTAGAAATGAAAGGCGTCAAAAATGAAAACAAATGAAACTAAACTAAACTAAAAACTATATAAATATACATATGTATAGATGAAATGATTTGGTACATCAAGAATCGAAGTGTTTCAGATGCTGCCCACTATGAGGCAAAGAAAAGAGTGTGCCATCTTGATACTTAAGAAGAAAGTTATTTTCACCATTGTGCTGATGAATAATAAATGGGTGTCTCCAAAGGGAGTCAAACTTTCCATGCATTCCCTTTGGTTCTCTCCTTTTGTCCCATAATAGGACTTGATCTCCAGCTTGGAAATCACAATTTTTTGCCTTCTGGTCAAAGAGTTTCTTTACCAGACTTTGATGGGTAGCAATTCAGTCCACCACCATAGTTCTCTATTCATCTAACTCAGTCAGACACATGATCATTTTATCAAGGGGGCTTTCATATGTTTGATCTTCAATTACCTTAGCCAATTTAGGGCTGGTAATTTTAAGGTGATTGGTATCTCAGCATTGATACCATAAAGAAGTTGGAAAGGAGACATACCAATTACCCTTTTTGATGTGATTATGTCTACCCATAGAGCATTAATTAATGCTTTATGCCATGTCTATTGATTGTCATCTACCAGCTTCTTGATGATGGTCATCAAGTTTTTATTGCTTGATTTAGCTTATCCATTCCCTTGTGGAAAGTAATTAGAAGAATGGGAGAGTGTATTCCCATAATATAAACAAAATTGTGTAATCTCTTGTGAAGTGAAACAAGCTGCATTATCAATAAAATCTTGGTTGGGACTCTAAACCTAGAAATAATATTCTCCTTGAGGAAATTGCACACAACTTCTGAAGTAGCATGCTTGGTTGGGATAGCTTCTACTCACTTGGTAAAATATTCAGTTACTGTAAGGACATAATCATGTCTAGCACTTGAAGATGGATTTATAGATCCAATGAAATCAATTCCCCATTACTAGAATGGTTCTTCTATTATCACTTGTTTGAGAGGCAGTGAAGCTAACTTGGGTGTTCCAACTAATTGCTGGCAGAGTTCACATTTTCTCACCCACTTATATGCATCTTGGAAAAGAGTTGGCCAGTAATACCTGGCTCAAAAAATCTTGTGGGCGGTCACAGGAGTAGAAAAATATCCTCCACAGGCTAGATTGTGGAAGGATTTCAAAAGTTAGTTTTGTTGCTCTTTGTCTACACAGTGAAGGAATACTCCATCAAGGCTTCTCTTGTAAAAGCCATTATCCCAAAGGACAAAATTGGCATATTTCAACTTGATAGTCCTCCTTTCTTTGTAAGATAAGTGAGTAGGACATTCACCATAAGTAAGAAAATGAGCAATACCTGAAAACCACTCATTCGTGGTGGAGACAAAGAGAACTATTGGTGTGTCTTCCACCTCTTCTTCTTCATGCTCTGTTTCTTCTAGCTTATTATCAACAATTCATTGGCATAGGCCTTTTCCTTGTACTAGCTTTGTTGGCTTGATGTCTATATCAAACTCCTAGATCTTTGTAATCTAATTGCCTCTTTTTGTCTTGAACTCTTGCTGACTTAATATGGTTTTGACTGCAGTGTCAGGAACTAAGGTAGTAGTGTGTGAATTTAGGATATAGAAGTAGAAATGCTTGACTATCTTCACCACTGCATAAGCATGCTTCTCCATATTTGAGTACTTTAGCTCATGAGATTTGAGAGGGCAGCTCATGAAAGAAATGGGAGATTCCATACCTTTTTTATTTTGTTGAATGATAATTGCTGAAAGCATGTGTTCAAAAGCATAACTGTATATAGTTAACTCTTTGTTGTAGTCTAGACAAACCAGAGTTGGGGTGTGGGTAATGGCAGTCTTGATATCCTCAAATGCTGACTTGCCTTCTTTAGTCTAGTTGAAGGTGGTCTTCCCTTTCATCATGTTTACAATGTGTTGAGTCTTCTCAACAAACTTGGGGATGAACCTTCATAAGAAATTCACCTTTCCAAAGAAATACTAAACATCATTTTTACTTGTAGATAAGGTAATCTCTTGAATAGAATTGACTATGTCTAATTCAATCTTTATGCCTTCTTTAGAAACAATGTGTTCGAGAAATTTCCCCTTTATTCCAAAAATAGACTTCTTGGGGTTCAAGGAAATACCATTCTAGTGGTAACGCTCCAGCACTTGTTGCAGGTGGTGTATATGATTAGAATGATGCTTTGAAAATATGGTCAAATCATCAAGGTATACCACAATGAACTTACCCATCTCATCCTCAAAAGCAAGTTCCATTGCTCTCTAAAAGGTGGTGCCATCATTTATCAAGCCAAAAGGCATCCTTGTATATGCAAATGTGCCCCAAGGTGTGGTGAAGGTAGTCTTGTGTTGGTCTGCTTCACTAACTTCAACTTGATTGTATCCTGAGAAGCCATCTAGCATTGATAACATCTCTGAGCCAGTCACTATCTATAGCACTTGATCCATGATTGGAAAATGATAGTTATCCTTTAAGGATGACTGATTTAGATTCCTAAAATCCACAAAAATGTGAATTTCACCATTCTTCTTCCTTGTAGGCACTATGTTTTCAATCCATATGCAATGATGGATTGGGAAAATGATTCTAGCATTTAACATTTTTTGTATCTTAGATAGAATGGTACCTGATATCTTAGGATTGTACTGTCTAGATTTTTGCTTATAAGGCATTGAGTCAGCCTTGAGAGAAATATCATGGCAGATTTCACTAGGCCTGAGAGACTTCAAGTCATCATAGGAGTATGCTAAGACATCCATATATTGGTAGAGTAGAGCAATGAAATTGAATTTCTCTTTAGGAGTGCAACATTTCCCAATAATCACTATTTAGGATCTCCTATGGTAGTTAGATTTATTTGATCAAATCCCTGAGAGGAGCTTGAATCTGTTTGTTGCTGTTTAATGAACCTATCATGCTTGTCAAATAATTTCTCAAGGGAAACCAGGCCTTTGGCAATTTTATTCCCTTTGAGTTGTAAGAATTCTTCATTTGCATCTGAATTTGATTTAGGGGCTGGTTCACACTTCTGAGGTTCACTGCCTTCAAAATGTAGTTGTTCAAAGCTGTCTTTTCATTCTAGGAAGGCAATGATTTGGTGATCATCATTGAATACTTTCCAATGATTAGCATTGTTAGGAACACTTAATCTAAAGACTAGCTCAATGGTGTACTTGTTTACTGTGAATTTTGAGTGAGGAATTAAGAGAGTTGTTTAAACAACAAGTGCATCAGCTTGGTCATTAGATTCCCTGGGTATGGTAGAGATGTTGAAAGCATCAAAGCTATCAATTTGGTCCCAGACTAAGTTACGGTAATGGTGAAATCTTTCATTCTTGGTTTGGTATAGGTTTCTCACCTGACAAACCACTAGTTCAACATCTCCTTTGGCATGGAGTTTGATGCCTTTGTCTTGAGTAGCCCTCAATTCAAGTAACAGAGATTCATATTCAGCAGTGTTATTAGTGTTGATAAACTACAAATTGTAGGATGAAGGAAAAATATCTCCTTGAGGAGATATCAACACAATCCCAGCTCCTGAACTAGTAGAGGAGCAGCTACCATCAAATTCTAGAGTCCAAAACTCATTAGACACTAATTTTTCTTTATATTTTCCTTCATTAGAGAGGGAAGATCCTTCTCTATCAGTATTGCAACTTATCAATTCTTCTATTATTCTAGCTGAACTAATTTCCAAATTGACACTTTCAATAGCTTTATCAGATGCATCATGAACTTCGCCAATAGAAAGAAAGTAGTTACCCATGCCTAAAGTCTCAAACAAAATTTGAGCTTCAGGGGCTGATGTTTGAGTGACAATATATTTTGATTCCTTTTGAGGAAGTATCCTTTGCATGATGCCTTTGATAGGGATTCTTGCTTTAGATAGGTTCATGCTCAATTCTCCACCAACATCTTTACAAAAATTTTGCCCTAGTAGAAAGCCGCATGAGGTTGGAACATCAGCCATCAGAACTGTCATCTGGATTCTTTTGTCTAGAAAGGCTACAAATGCAAATTGGGCATCTTTAATTTGTCCTAGTAGAGGTACTTGTTTATTCTCTATGGAGAAACATCTACCAAATGTTTTGGTTAGTGTGAGATCAAGAGATTTAACTACTTTGACATGCATAACATTGTCTGAAGCTCTAGAATCAATGATGCAATTGCTCAGCTTGTGACCATTTATTAATAAGGAAACATAGAAAGGTTCTATTGTCTTAGGGACAGCTGGAGGAGTAATGAAAAGATTGTTTGGGATGGGAATGTTCTTTGGGAAATTAGGAGTTACCTTCTTATCATCTTGACCTATAGGGACAAATTTATTCTTCACACTCTCAACTAACCTATCCAACTGCTCAAGATTGGATTGTAAATATTCAAACTCAATCATTTGAATTTTGGTTTTCTTGACATGATCAACTATGTCAAATGACTGAATTGGACTAGGAACAAAGGAAGGTAATTCAAATTTCTGGCTTATAAGGGGGGGAAGACTAATTTTCAAAATTGAAGTTAAAGGTGAAGGTGAAATTGATGTACTTACCTTCTTGGTGATCACCGGGTCCTTTGGTTGGAAAGGTAGAGAGGTTCCACGTTTAGAAATTGAAACTGTTAGTTGAGGTTGCTCTTATATTTTCTCTTTAATAGCTTTTTGGGCTGATTGGTTCTTGGACCTGGTAAACACTATGTATGATCCATCAAAAGCTTCTCCTTTACTTCCAGGTTCATCCTGGTAGTTCAAGAAACCAATGTTGGAGTCACCAATTGATTCTTATTTAATTTTCTATGAGGAGATCAATGCCATTTTATTGACTTAATTTAGGCTAGAAAGATAAATCTGATTTTGCTTCAAGATATCCTACTGTTGAATTGGCTAGGGTGCTTCAATAGCAAGTTTCTCTTGTGGGGAGGAAAACAATTTAGCTACCCTTAATTCTTGGCAGCATTTCCCTAGTGTGACTGATTTGAAAATGTCCTCCTTGGGATATCTCTATATGAAGGAGCAAAAGACATTCCTTGCACCACTTACTTTTTGAGAGCAAGCAACTCATTTTCCAAATTTTGCACCATTGGATCAGTGGTGCTTGTAGATGGATATTCAGAAGATGATGAGGGTTTATTTATATTAGGATATCTCCTTATCTTACCTACCAATATGAGATCATCTTATACCTTAGTGGCCAAATCTTGAGCTGCAGCAAGGTCTATTTGACCAACACGTCTCAAAAGGAAACTCACTTCAAGTAATTGAGAATTAATGAAGAAACATTTGAGATTCTCAGTTGTAGGTCAAGCAATTACATGAATTCTATTTCTTAGTTTGTCAAACTTGGCTATGAAGTCCCTCATTGGTTCATGAGGCTCTTTCTTCATCTATGTAAGCTGAGCCAGAAGGGCATGTGCATCTTTTGTAGGCTTGAATCTAGCTTCAAACTTAGCTTTGAGGGTGTTTCAGTTAGTTACTGACTGAGTCTATAGATGGTAAAACCAATCTATAGTAGCACCTTGTAATGTTTCTACAAATAGCTTGACTACCACATCCTCAAATACCACTCCAATTACACCATAGGCTGTGTTGAAGGCTGCAATGTGTTCATCGAGGTGAACTTTCCCATCACCATAGAACTTAGGGAAATTCTTTCTTGAGCTACGTGGGAGCTCATGTAGAGGTGGATTAAGATTGAGAGGACCAAAATAATTACCCCAGGGGCCTTGAACTACCATTGTATGAATATGAAAAGGAGGAATAACAAATCTTAGAGGGTTAATTATTGGCAAAGCTTTATTAACAGCAAAAGTGGATGCTTCACTTGGTAATGGAGACCTGGCTTTAGTAGGAGGAAAGCTCTTAGTTCATTCGAGATGAGATGGTGAAGGAGACAAATAAAAATTAATTTTCCGTACCAATTCGAATATAGGGTCAACAATACCTTTAGCCCTTTGGCTTCATGTATACCTTGGATCTGCTAGATTGTGAAAAAAAATGAAATTAATTGACCTTGCTTTAGCTTGAATCTTGAGGCTTTAAACTGAGCATTCTTTCCTAGTGGATCTGGTTTATAGACTAGATTATATAACAGAAATGGATAAAGATGGTAAGGTTATAATGATAACAGGTAAGACACAGAATGGAGTCACTAGAGTCTATAATGGATAAGGGTAGGGACTACTTCAATCTAAAACTTGAGGCTTCAGAATGCACATAACATCCCTAGTGGAGTCGCCAAAAGTTGTTGGGTGAATATTTTGTCAATTAGCATACTGATAAACAAAATAGGTCTGATCAACCACAACAAGAAGATTGGTCAGTCAAATGTGTAGGTTTACCACATCAAAAGGGGACTAATCTCTCCTCTCATCAAGGGGAGGTTCCTTGTAGATATGTAAGAACTATGTATATATATATATATATATATATATATAAAAACAAAAAATAACACTCAAGGGTAGGATAAACCATCCATCTCTCTTTTTTTAGAGATGATGTGCATCAATCAAAGGAGAAATCCTAATGAAATGATAGAAGACACTCCTCTTCTTTCAGAAGTGTTTTGTTCAACAAATAAAAAGAATCTTTCTGGTGATGACAAGTATATGTAACAGGGCCTAGTAACACACCAAGATGAAATGTAGCACAAAGTCTCCAAAGAACAATGAGGGCACAAAGTCATCCCAAGGTTCTTTACACAAAAATAGAAAATAAACACACACTGAAGGCAATTATGATAGCACAAAGTCTGAAAGTAACTGGCTTCAGGACAACTTCTTTGTCACCTCCACTAACTTTTCTTGTTAAATTGTATAAACAATAATACATTTAGGAAATAAACATAAGAATAATCTCCTAGAATGATACAAGCTATAACATCACAAATTCTAAAAGTAACTTGCTTTCTGATTCAAACAAAGAAATATGATGAATAATTTGAGCTCAAAGTCTCAGTAATGCCTTTCAATTTGGATAGAGTTTTATTTTTGGTAACCGAGAGAGATTGCTCTAAAATAATAAGAGAGATTCCAATATATAGCCCTCCAAGAAAGACTTGGGAGTAGTAACACATCATGTTGCTTTAAATTATATCAAGAAGATATGCTAGAATCAGGTGTATATGCCGATTTGCTTTTCTCAATGTAGAGAAATGGGTCATGCCATTCAATGTTTGTATCCTCCAATGTCCACTTAGCGATCTGATTCTAAAAACATATCTTATGCATGAATATTTCTGGTTCTTCTTCATCGTTCCTCCTTTCCTGGCTATTGAATTGGGTCCTTGGTTTAACTCTATCCTCTATTCTTTGGTCACTTTCCATGGGTTTTAATAATTGACATGTGGTAGGTTCTACTATAAAACAAGTGAGGACACTTGGTAGCATGCATGGAAATCTAAGAGATTCTTATTTTAAAGAAGATTTGAAACCTATAAGAAATTCAAGATGTAGATATAGACACTTGTCTCACTCCGTAGAGTTATAATGAGATTCATGGCATATTCCAGGTGTCTTTTGAGAATCCTACAGAGGATGACACATGGTGGCTTCCACTGAGTTTATCCATTCACCTGAGACCCACCACAGTCCTTATTTAACAAAGAGACAAAAGGAAGAAATTATGTATGTCGACACATGCCAGCTTCTACCGAGATTTAGCTTTCCTTTTGAAACATTCTAGACTCATTTTAGATTCATGTGAATGATGCCATATGACACTTTCCATTGCTTGAAACTGTGTCTCAGTAGATGACACATGGCAGTATCTACTGAACTTTGTAAGGGACACATGGTGGATTTTTTGGATTTTATTTCCTCAATAGGTTTTCTATTTTGGGTGACTTTTCCTTTGAATAAAAAGTCTAAAGGATCTTTGCCTTGAACATTTTACTGTAAGAACTTTTTTGAAGGAATTCCTTGTGTCCGTCTTTGCTCACTGCCTTTTGCAATGGTACTCGACTTGGTACAATGTCCTCTACAAGGGTACATTTTCCTTTGGTTTTGCCTTAGTCAATTTTCATCGATCTCAATAGGTAACACATGGTAGCATCCATTGGGAAATAGGTGAGGACATGTGGCAGCTTTTGCTTAACTTATAGAGGCTTTGGAGGCCTTTTGAGTGTCCTGCAAAAGATGACACATGGTGGCTTCCATTGATCTTTTAGAAAAAATATAGATACACTTGGGACTCATTTTAGATTCATGTATATGTTGACACTTGGCATGTTCTACTTATCTCATAAAGGACACGTGGCAACTTTCACAGCTCTTAGAAACAAAGTAAAATGGGGCTTGGTAGACGACACTTGGCAGCATCAACTGGGCTCTGATGGGATTTTGTTTTGGGATTTTCTTACCTTAGTCACTTTTGCCACAAAAATTCCCACTCCTTTGAACTTGTCGCTTGAACCGATCGATTGAACCAACTTTGGTTCAATGGTTCAATAGTTCATTCCTTCATTTCTATTAACCGCTCGAACCAAGCTCTTTGAAACAAACCATGTTAAACCTGCCATCATTGAACCTAAAATGGATAAACTTTGAACCTTGACAAAAGTGCTTAATTATTTTTGATTATGTTGAACCTTTGAACCCATTAAAATCATTAGTCCTTTGACTAAAAAAGCTTGAATAATTCCCAATTTTAAAAGTTTAGAACAATTTTTTGAAATTGGAAGAGAGAATTTTGTCTTGCAGGACCAAAATAGCTTAAATGTTGTCCCAAAAATGAGTGAGATTTTTTGGGTACAACACATAGTAAGCATGTAATCCTAGGAGGTTACTAATAATGTTAGCCAAAATTGGCTACCATAAGGTAGTATCATTCAAAACTTTGTTGTCAAGCCATATAACCCTATTAATAGCTCTTATGAGTCTTTGTCTTATTATATCCTATGGTAGTCCCTTGAAGTGATGTTTAGATTATTTTAGGATCCTATTCAAGGTCTTCTCATTAAGTGAAGCCATAATAAATAGTTGATTAAATAATCTTCATAGCTTGGTCTTTAATGAGGTTTCAAAATGTCTTTTACAATCTAGTTTGAAACAATTAAGGTAAGTTTATAGAGATTAAAATAATTCATAAGAGTCCAAGTCATATTTTATTCACATGAAGACATGATATAAGAGGACTTCACTAAACAACATCAAGAAGGATGAGCTACACCATGCAAAGGGAGATTAATCAAGGCCATGTGGCATTCGCCATATTCTTTTGGGTTCGCATAATCTTCAAAAAGTATCAAGATGTTTATTTCAAATGTATATCAACCTTTATTCACTATTTTAAACCCAAAATAGAGCATGATTCATGTTGAATGGTATGAATAAGTTCAAAAGGAGGTTTTGGTATGTTGTTTTCTATTTTTTTAGGGTAGGAACACCTCTATTTGGATTCTAGAATGAGCTATAATATAATATCATAGTCAATAAGATTCTTGGAAGCAAATATATAGACCCAAAAAGGTCAAGGTAAGGTTTATTAAAAATATTTAAAGGTGGTCATAGCCTCCAAGATTCTTTGGAACTATCTCCATGATCTTTAGAGCCAAACCAAACTTGCACAAGGTTTGGAAGGTCTAAAACAAGTATAAAACCTCTAAAGTTCCTCCTCATGTTCTTTGCAACCTCAAGACATAGCATTGTTAGAAATAAGATAAAGGAGAGGTGGGTGAATTATTTATAAAAAATGTTTCATTCAATTTAACTTAACCATACATGATCCATTATATCAAGCATGTACATCTTAGTAATCATACACATCAAAACATAAGAGCATGAAACATATGAACACAAAATATACATGAGAAACCCTTTAGGGGTATAAAACCCAATGATGAATAAAATTGACTATATTCATATAAGACAAACATAAATCTTTAGTGAAGAACCAACTTCACATGGAGCACAAACCCCAACTAACTCAACAACAACTCAACTAGGCTTTAACAAGTGCCCACTTATAAGAAGGAACCAACTTGATAGATGACTTAGCACCAACATAGGCACCTAATTATTTGATAACATTAAAAAAACCATTTTTACTTATTTAATAAATTATGATCTACTCCTTAATCTTTTTGCTCTCTTTTGTCCCTCTCAAATTGGCCTTCATCTTTCTTCACTCAACTAGCCATCTTCATAACTTGATTAGGTATTATAACCTTGATCTTCGTATGTAGAACCTTTGTTATATATTTATGACATCTCTCTAATGGTCTACATTAGCTCCTTATTCTTAAAAATTATCTATATCATTAAAATATTCTCCACACTCTCTATGCACACCAAATAGGCCTAAATTGCCTCGCTTTGACCATAACCTTCTCAATCAGATTTACATTAAAATCACTTAGTTAGGTCATGAATGAGTCTTTTAATATTGAAATAACATTCCTTAATCATTAATCAATCACTATAATAGGTTGGACATACATCAATTAGCCCTTACTCCTATCTTAGGCTTATGGGGACCTAATACGTCTTCTTAACAACACATTACCTTTTGATCTTTCTTTAATAATATCCAAATAACTTATAAAATAGGAAAAAATCATACACCAATCTAATAAACATTATAAAAATCATTTTAGGTCTATAACACATTTTAGGTCCAATCACCATTTGAACCATATATCAAAATCATTGTATATAAAATACATGTGCATATACATAAAATCTATCTTGAAAAACTGAGGCATATAATCAATTATGCCAAAAACCATGGAAAAAAATTACATATTCAATAACCTTGTGACCTTAGGTTCATCACAAACTTTATCTAATGCTTCAACTCAAGGTAAACAGGCTCAAATAATTCCTTGCAAGGTGTTCACTCATGACTGCCAACTGACTCCAAAATACAGACAAGGAAAGATGAACATTTGATACATGATTGAATATATTAAATATATTTAAATTCATGAACATGATATTTTACCATCCTTATAGAAACCCCAACCAATCATATCATGATCTCTAATGAAAACAATTGGTCTTATGGACTAATCTCCTGACCTTCTCTTTCACATACTCTTCTCAAATAGAGAAGCCATTTTCACTTCAATGTTTCAACCTTTTAGACTGACTTAAAATATTTTTTAAAGGATGGATAGATAATTTTAAGACCCAAAAAACATCATCATGAATTTTAATGCATCACTCTTTCTTGAAAACACATCAAGAATCATCTTCTCACATCTATTTAATTTCCTTATTGTCTACACCACTAGGTCTTTTAGTGACTGACCAACTTTGATCACCAATTTTTCACACATGAGATATGGAACCTATCTATAAATATTCATGAACAATAACTAAATATCTCATACTTTGATCTTCATCCACTTATCATCTTTGAATTGGTAAACTCTATCTCCTAAAGCAAATATCTGAAAGACAAACATGTTTCTATGGGATCTTCTCACTCACCTAAGAAAAAAATCACACTTGGAGATGCCTGGGAGAGTTGACTTAAAAATCTAATTAATTGTCTAACCATATCAAACCATTCTAAACTTTTATAACAATATATTCAATATTGATTCATAGTTAGTGTTTTATGAGTGTTTAGAGCATCTTCAAGTCTTAAATATCTTTCATAAAAATTAGAACCTATTTCCAGAAACCAAGCTTAGAAATTTTAGATATAACCCTTCCTCATATACCATGAATAACTTAGGTTATCATGTAGAAATTGTACTTTACAATGAGCACTGAGAAAATATTCTTGGGTAGACAACTCGTCATTTTTTGTACTCAATTAACCTTGAAATATATTTTCAAGCCTTCTCTTACAAAAATTGATATGAAATTTCATGAACATACTTAAAATATCTTTATTCACATATTTCAATTTCACATACTCACCTGAGTCATTGAATTTGATCCCATTGCTTCATCTTGCAACCATATCTCTTCTTGAACTATAAGAATTGACTTGGAAGATTTATTAGTCCTTTAATCTAACCTTTTAGCCACCTTGTAAGCTTCACCTTGAAACTCTCCTATGCTTTAATGTCTCTTGTGTATGCTCAAGCAACTTTATAAACTCAATCATCTTTAGAACTTCAACATAACATATTTGGAGATACTTATATACCTTTAAAGCATGACTGGGATCTTTGTAGCATCTTTAGAACTTCAAACATAGATCTTTGGAGCTGATTTTTTAATCAATTACAAGGTCCTCAATACCTCATGTACAAATTCAGTTAATCTCTCTCATGCCCAAACACTGTCAAGTATTCTTTGGAGAATTCTCATATTTGTATCTCATTAAAAGCATCTTTGGAATTGCTTACCTAGATATTTAGAGCACACAAATTATTCTTCAGAGATCACTCATATCAACATGCCACCTGAAAATACCATCATACAAGGTCTAGACAAAGCATTACAAGATGATTTACAAATAACTAATTGACCTTTACTCATTCATGATTCTTCTCAAATATTTCACTCAAGTTGATATTAGAACATTATTCAAACAACATTCTCTCATCACTACTCTCATACACCAACAAAACTCACTATGCTTGCAACAAAACTCATTCATATACATAACACAAGGTTTCCTTGACGAAGAACCATTGACATCAATGATATTATATTTACAACAATGAAAGAACTAAGCATATTGATAATAACCTTTAACATCATTGACATAATTAAATATAAAAGCTTAATACTCAATGTTAATTCTCAAGAATCTCCTCATTAATCAATGACAATGTTAAATAATATCCCCCTTTATCATTGATGACAAACATACTCAAAATTATTTCAGCCACTCTTGATGGCAATCATCTCTTAGTATTTGTTCTTGCTTATTCTTACCCTTCTTATCTTGCCCCTTTTTATTTTTTCTCCATTTCCTTTCCTTTTTTTAATCTTTCTCCCCCTTTGACAATAATGAAAATGGTCTTCTAAAAATATCATCTCTTTCAGAATGAATTTAGGTTACAAAACACTTTAACACAGATCAAGCTTACTTAACAACTTGAATAGATCCCCCTCAAACCAAAAATCAACCATGTTTTTTTTATAATTAGACATCAAAGATCATTTTAAACTACTGAAATCATACTCTTCTCCCTATGATATGATATTATCTCTTAAAGACACTAGAGAACACATAGTATTTAGAAATTATGATAACCACTTATGACAACCATTCTAAGAAATTTCTCAATTAGGTCACTCTCCCAATTTATTCATCAACATCTCAACAAATAGAGTATATGAAGCATCTCAAAAACAATATCTCTTTATATCCATGCATATAAAAAAGTAATCACTTTCTTGATAAACAACACAGAGCTACCAAGTTCCCCCTTAAACCAAACATATCTTATTTCAAATAACTAGAATCTTATATTACATACCTTTCTTGGCATGGTAGAAGGAGATAACAAACTGTTGATCATACACATGGCTATCACATACTAGATACCAAAATGTAGAAATAGGGACTCCCCCTTTATCTTCATAAATCATGATCAACTACTCATATAAATACATATCAAAAGCTTACATATTATATACCAATTGTCTTCATTTTGACTGTAGATACTTGATACCATTTTTAGATCTCTCATCATACTGATACTTCAAACCACATAGCTATCAACATAGGAATGGATTATATCCATTTTCATCTCCTTGATTGAAGCATATACAAGTTAGAATCTTCTCAAAAGAAACCTTCTTTCACTGCACCCTCATGCTTCTACTAATAGAAGAATGTCTCTATGAAGATTAATAGATCCAACCCCTTTTCATAGGGAACTTAAAACAATATTAACTTAGAATATTCCCATATCTCCATTTTTTTATAAGATTGAATATTCTTCAATATTCTTCTAGTCTTGATTAGGATTATAGGCTTGATCTCATCATCAACCTTTTCACCCATCTTTTCTTTGAATTCCTTGTCAACACATGCAAATAAAAAGTCATCTTAACATTATTTACTAAAAATCTTCCCTGAGGTATGCTCTATCTCATCAAGTAGTCCACTTTTTCTTGTATACTGGTCATGACTTATCTTTACTACCTTTACCTTCCATGCTTTCATTTGCCTTCTTTCTTGAACTCTAGGAGCTTCAAACTTCCTGTATTGACTTGATGATCTTCTATCTATATTAGGATAGAATCTTGTAATGTGTCTTACATTATGAAAGTTGTAGCATACCACCTTATATATACCATTTGACTGATGATGACTGTGATCTCTCTTTGACCAATTACTTCTTATTCCATAGTTCCATGAGTACTCATTCTTGGAGGATCTTTGACATTATTTTTATTTACGACCAAATTGATTGCATGTAAAACAATAACCATTAAAAAACTAGCATACCTTATATCATTGGTCTATTTAATAGGACTTTTCCTATATTTAATAGTCTTCTCTTTGACTTGAGGTGCCTTATTTTGGTTTTATTTTAAACTAAGACCTATCTTGTCACTTGCAGACTTATGACTACTTAAAATATCATCTAAAGTGTTAGTTCTATTTTCAAACATAACAAAGCTATTCATCTTTCTATATGTTTAATCTAACTCAGATTTTAGAGATTTTATTTGTATTTCATATTTGTTGCAATCTTCATCTTTATCCTTTAGGCTTGCTTCCATGATCTCTATCTAGGTTTCAACTTGTTGGATGATCTCTTCATGATCCTTCTAATTGTTTCTCAACCTTTCCTCAAATAATCCAAGTTACTCCTCATAGTCCTAAACTAATGACTTTAGTTTATTGTTATTTTTTTTTACAATCTTCAACTCCTCTAGGGCACTCATTAGCTCTGCCTCAAGATCCACTTCAACTTTTCATTTTTTACTATCATAGTATACTTCTTCATCTGATTCTACATCAATCATGAAGCATTTACCATTTAAATAACCCTCATTATTTGATTATATGACTATGAAAAAAGTTTCATTATTGTCATATTTAGACTCATTCCTATCATCATCACTGTTAGATGTGTTTCAATCACTTAAATCAAATGATATGTCTTCTTTAGTAGAAAAAATCTTCTTATTCTTGAATTATCCTTTTCTTACTTCATTATTATTGAAATATCTCTTATTCTTATTAGAATTATAGTCATTTCTATCATTTTCATCATATTTTTCATTATGTTTAGATCTATCCTTGTTAGGACACTTGGTTGCAAAGTGACCAGTATTGCCACAGTTGAAATATTTGAAAGGTAACTTATCCATGTATTTACCTGAGCTAAACCTCAACTTCCTAGAAAACATAACTATGATTTAATCATCATCAATATTTGAACATACTTCATATTTGAAATTTTTTTCTTTGGAGTAATTTTCAACCTTGAAAACTATTTCCTTATTGATAGGTCTTCCTTTATTTATTCTCATATCATAAATAGTTAAGATTCCATGAAGCGCATCCATCTCTAACTTATCCAAATTTTGCATCTCTTCTATTACAGACACTTTAGAATCAAACCTAGGAGTGAGTGATCTCAATACCTTTTGATAAATATTATACTCTTTAACTTCTTCTCCCAATCCTCTTATGATATTGACAACTTCATCAACCCTCAATAGGTAGGATGTAATAGTTTCATCTTCATTCATCCTCAAAATTTTAAACTATCTTCTGTGGGTCTAAAACTTAGCCAACTTCACCTTGGTATCTCTTTCATATATGGTATTAAATTTGTCCCATGTATATTTGGATGAAACATAATGCATTACTTTTACAAGATCTATCTTTGATATGCTACACAAAATGGCATTCATTGCCTTGGAGTTATTTTAACTATCCTTCTTACATGTTACATCTATTGATGGAATTGGAGGTGAAATATATCAATCCATAAGAAAATAACAACTATCATGTCCTTGTGACATCAAATATATATTCATTCTAACATTATATAAGGCATAGTTAGATCCATTGAATAAGATATCCTTAATGGTAGAGAAACCACCTTTAGCTTGATGACTAGTGATATTTGCTTCTTAGGATCTCTTTTAGGATTTTAATCCAAATCAAAAGGAAATAATATAATACCAATTATTGGACAAAATATGATTCATAGGGGCTGTGAATCATTTAAAAAATAATAATTCAATTATGCTTAACCATACATGAACCATTCTATCAAGCATGTACATTTTAGTAAACACAAGCATCAAAACATAAGAACATAAAACACATGAACACAACATATACATGGTAAATATTTTATGGGTATAAAAAACACTAATGAATTAAATTTACTATATTAATATAATATAAAAATCAATATTTATTGAATCACCAACCCCAACTAGCTCAATACCAACTCAACTAAGCTTTAGAAAATACCCACTTTCAAGGAAGCACAAACCCCTAGATGACACAACACCAACTCAACCACCTAATTTTTTATCACCTTCAAAAACCCTTATTTATTATATAACAAATTATGATCTACTCTTTCAGCTCTTCACTCTCTTTTATCCCTTTCAAACTGGCCTTCAGCCTTCTTTGCTTAACTAGCCCTATTCATATTTTGATTAGCTCTTCTAACCTTGATATTCATATGCAAAAACGTTTTAAGATATTCATGAAATATTTTTTATGGATTTTATAACCTCATTATGCTTTCCAATGATCTATATCACTCATTTATTCTCCACACTCTCTAAGCACACCAAATAGGCCTAGATTGTCTTTTTTTTATAAAAGTCACTTTGATCATATCCTTATCAATTGGACATACATTAGAATAAATTTGTTAATCCATGAATAGGTATTTGAATATTAAAATAACATGATTTAATCATAAATCAATCGCTACAATTATTCTTCCTTTAGGCTTATGAAGACCTAGTAGGTCTTCTTAACAACACATTACCCTTGATCTTTCTTGAATCATATCCAAAAACCTTACATGGTAGGAAAACATATATAAAAACTATAATATACCTTATATATATTCACTTTAGGTAATACCTTTTAGGTCCAATCATGATTTGAACCCTATATCAAATCACTGCATATAAAAGGCCTATGGATATACATAAACTTTATCTTGAACAACTGAGGAATATACTCAATTTTTAAAAATAAACATGGAAAAATTACATATTAAATAATATAATTACCTCAATGTCATTGAAAAACTCATATGATGCTTCAACTCAAGGTAAATAGGCTTAAATACTTCTCTGCAAGATGTTCACTTAGAACTGCCAACTGATTCCAAAATATATTCAAGGAAACACGAACATATAAGCTATGATTGAATATATTAAAATGATTTAAATTAATAAAAAATATCTTCTAACATACTTATATAAAACTAAACTAATCATAACATGAGCTCTAATAAAAATTGTTGGTCTTATAGACCAATCTGTTGACCTTCTCTTTCACAGACTCTTGTCATCCAGATAAGCCATTTTAGCTTCAATGTTTCAACCTATTACACTAGATTAAAAAGAATTTAAAAGAATTGATAAATCAATTAAGACCAAAAAAACATCATCATGAATTTTAATGCATCACTCTTTCATGAAAACACATCAGGAAACATCTTCTCACATTTATTTGATTTCCTCACTATCTGCACCACTAGGTCTATTAGCGACTGGCCAAATTTGATCACCAAATTTTCACACTTGAGATATATAACCTGTACATAATCTTAATGAAAAAAAAATATAATTATCATACTTTTATATTCATCCAATTATCAAATTTAACTTGGTTTACTCTATCTGTTACAACAAATATATGAAAGAAAATCACTTTTCTATAGGATCTTCTCACTCTCCTGAGAAAGCAATCACACATGGATATTCCTGGGAGAGCTAAATTTAACCTTAAATCACTTGTATAACCATATAAAACCATTTTTATCTCTTATAACAAGGTATTAAACATTGGGTTAATGTTAGGGTTTTATGAGGGTTTATACCATCTTTCAGTCTTAATGATCATTCATAAAATTTAGCTCCTCTTTCTAAAAACCAATGCTTGAAAATTTGATATATAACTCTTCCTCATCTACCATGAAAATATTAGGTTCTCGTATAGAATTTTGACATGCCATTTATCACTAAGAAAACATTATCATGTGGACAACTCCTCATTTTGTGCACTCAAAAAACCTTGAAATACTTTTTCAAGCCTTTTATAGCAAATTTAATCTAAAACTTCATGTACATACTTAAAAAAACTTGAATAACCTATATAAATGTTCATATACTCACACAAATAATGGAAATTGATCATGTTACTTCATCTGGCCACCATATCTCTTCTTACTTTCTAAGCCTTGACCTAGAAGACTTATTAGTCCTTGAATATGACCTTCTATCCACCTTGTAAGCTTCACCTTGAAACTCTCCTATGTTTCAATGTATCTTGTGTATGATTAATAAATTTCATAAACTCACTCTTGTTTATAACTTAAATATAACATATTCATTGCTACTTACAAATATTTGGAGCACAATTGTGATCATTGTATCATCTTCAAAACTACAAACACAAATCTTTAGACATGATATTTTTATCAATTATAAGGTCCTCAACATGTCATGTACAAACTAAGATAATATCTCTCATGAAAAAACACTAAAAATTATTATTCATGTAATTATCATCTTCATATCTCGTTCATAGCATCTTCAGAACTACTTACACAGATCTTCAGAGCACACAACTTCTTCAGAGCTCACTCGTATCATCATGACACCTAAAAATACCATATCAGAAGGTCTAAAAAATGAATTACAAGATGATTTAAATTTGAATAAATTGACTTTACTCATTCATGTTGTTTTTCAAATATTTCACTCAAGCTGATATTAGAACATTTTTCAAACAACGTTCTGTCTTCATTGCTCTCATATAACAAAAACAATCACTATGATTGCAATAGAACTCAATCATACACATACCTTTAGGCTTAATTAACTAAGGAACATTGACATAAATTATATAATATTAAAATCAATGAAAGAAACATGCATCTTGATAAGAAACTTTGACATCAATGACAACATTAAATATCAAAGCTCAACACTCAATGACAATGCTCAAGAATCTCTTACTTAATCAATGACAATGTTTAACAATAATTTCTTGAAAATGGTTCATGAACATGAAAAAAAGTTGGTTCAAATGATATAAGGGCAAGATAGGTAACGAAATTCCTTTGAATTTTCATGCATTATTCAAGGTATCAGGGGATGAACTTTATGAACCATCATTAACAAAATGAGTGCTCTAAAACCTTTCTAAACCCCCACTAGCTCAATTTTAAGCAGTTTAAATAAAATTTAGAGCTCATTGATTAGAATGAAGTAATTTTTTAATATTTTTAAGATCCTATTTTTATTATTACATCATTATCCTCATTCATGTGGCACATGTGAGAACTAAAATGGTTATTTTTGTTGATTTATGAAGATGGAAGGTAGGGTTTTGGTGATTTTGAAGATTTCATGCCTCAAATTATATTTAAATATCATCAACCAGCCTCTAATTCCTACTATCACTCTATTTAAAATTTAGATAACAATCATAAATGGTAGATAGTAGGTTATGAGAGACTTTGTGGTCTTAGTGTTCTTCAAACATGACATTATATGTGAGAATGAGAGTTACATGATCTCATACTCAAGATGTAGAGGAATTTTATTTTATATTAAGATTATTTAGTTTATGATAAGTTTATTATTACCTTCCTCAATATTTATAGGATATCTTTTGGTCCTTATTGAACACTCTATTCTTAATTAGGATTGTTTGTAGGTCTAGAATTAATATCTTCAGCTGTATGCTAGAATAATTGAATGAATGAATGAAGTTGGGTGATCATTAATTAAAATGGAGAGGTTATAATTCATTTTTAATCATTCCTTTATTATCCATATGTCATAAAAAAACCAATATCAATGGTTATAGATAGGGTTAGAATGAAATTTTGACTTTGAATAGCCCCCTACATGTGAATACCTAGAGCATGCAAGAAAGTAAATATTTTGTCCTATTGTGAATCTTAAAATACCAAAAAATGTATGTGAATAATGGATTAAATACTATAGTATGATCAAATCCTTAAATATACCTTAACATGGAGAAGACCATTACTTCTTAGCCTTCAAATAAAGAAGAGAGCATACAGGCCTGTAAGAGATGATGAGGTTATTATGGTTATGATAATATTGCCTTGAAAAACAATGGAGAATATTGGTTTAATAGTAATTTAAGATCATATATTATGTTTCCTAAATGACATTATACAAGTGGTGAACCATACTGTTGTTTGGTCTGGATAAGATGCAATAAAGGATTTAAAGACCATCATACAAGCCTAGCTTTAAGAACATGAAGAAGGCATGCAAGACATGATGATTTTACCCACTATGGAGGTTTAGTAAAAACTTGAACATAATAAATTACTCTCAACCATAATTTAAGTAATATTTTAAATATAATTTATACGTCTATTTGAATAAATTGGGTTATTTGATGTTTTGACAGTCATCTAGTGAGTTCTCACGCTTAACAATTAACTCCAAGAAGGTATGAAAGATTAAATGATGGTATTAAAGACTTGAAGTGGAATATAAACCATGAGGTAAGGTATTATAGTTTCATATAATACCTGAATAAACCTTCACCACCTCCAAAAATCATACAAAGTGTTACTAACATGCTATGACAAGTTGTACCTAGTCCAAGAACACCTACAACCAAGTGTAGTTTTACACAAGTGCGATAAAGATATGTTCTTTGGTATAATAATGGAATAAAAATGTTAAAATAATGTGTGATAAATCCATGAGATACAATTTATGGTGATGATAATGTTCAAAGAGTGATTAAATATAACAAATAGAACTCACAACCTGTTTCACATTCCCAAAATTATTGTAAAATTGTGAAACTTGGCAGGTTACAAAGTTTTAGAGAGTGATCGAGGGAAAAAACTATTATATGAGTTGATTTAAGTTGGCTCAGAACTCACACATGTCTTAGATTGATTTTAAGTTACCAAAAACTCTCCACATCCATTTTTCTTTGCTCTTGGCCTACTCAACCTGTGCTCAAACAACCCTAGGCATAGAAACTTATATTTTGCATAAATCAAGTTATAACATCTATAATTTCATGAAAATTTGAAATATAAACTTATTTGGTGTTCCATAAAATATATTTGTGTTTTTCTCATATTACATTATGGTATTGTATGGTCTCTAGTACTATAGGCTTGCTTTATGCCTAATTAAGCCTAGTTGTGAAAGCTAGGTGTTGGGTTAATAGGTATACATTGGGATTTGAGACATGAAATTTTAGGTAAAGTAAAATAAAGATAAATAGTGATAAAATATGATTTTATTTTACTTGTAAGTGTTACATATCATTCAAACCAAGGATATTTGTGTCAAAATAAGGATACAATGAATATGCTTTCGTAGAGAGAAAATGTGAGAGTTGTGAATGAAATTACAAAAAAAAGGTTAAAAAATAACGGGATTTATATATTCAATAGGTGTAAAATGAATTATATGTAGTTAGAATATAAGAATATGACTTGTCACTTCCTAATAAATCATAATTGGAAGTTTCAAGAGTTCAAGGATGAGTCATCAAGCAAGATAAAACCCCTACACCACCTTGATCAAGTCATTATAAAATTAAGTACACACATTTTAAGGATAGATTCATGATTATTTATTATTAGGTTTTATTTTTTATATCTTGTTTCATGAGTTCTTGGCATCCATCATTTTTTCTTGATAGTTTAATTATATCTTTCTCTTCTTATTTCTCCTATATATATGCCTAATTTTAGCATTGTAATGGATCCTTCCACCAAGAGTATGGTGTAGCCCTGCTCTATTATATGCATATTGATCAATAAATAAATATTTTTCATCCTTATATGGTTGTGCATAGTTTTAGGATTTTAATGTCTTATCTAGTCAAGTGTAAACTTAAATCACCTTGCTTTGTTGTCCTATTCTTATTGATTTATTGTAGTTTATTTATCTATTATAGATTGTGAAGCGTGTCATCAGGGGTTTCATGTGGATTAGAAGTGGAAAACATCTTAAATTATACTCTCATATTTCCTTACCTATTTTAAAATCATTTATGTGATAGGTTTTCTTAGGATAATTGTGTTTTTATTAAAATCCTATAGGTCTTAGTGCACATGCAAATTAGTGGTAGTGGTCATAACATTTGATGTATAACCTCCATTTAGTTCATAGTTTTTTTTTCATTTTCCTTGAAATTTATTAGATTAGTGATTGATCCTAAGTGATACATCAATGGATCTAACACTTATCTATAGGTTCAGTCCACTCATTAGGTCACCCAAAACCTAGGATTGTTCCCATGTGTAGCTTAGATTGAGAGGACTTGAAACACCATTTTAATGGGTGAAAATATAAGATATAAAATTTATAACATAAAACATCCATACATAGATAAAAGGAATTAAATATGATTCTATAAACTCTCATCTAAATAGAATTATAAAATATACTAGATGCCAAGATTGTCTTTTCAATTAGGCATTCTACCTAGGAAGCCAACCTCATGCTAGTCAAGAAGAATAATAGATAAATCAGGCTCTATGTTGACTTAAAGAATATGATCTGAGCATCATAGAAGGCTAACTATCCTTTACCCTCCCAATATAAGGTAATTAAAATGGTAAGTGTATCTAATATGATTTCCTTATTGGATGGATTCTCAAAGTTATAATGAATTTCTAGTACAAGCACACGATAGAATGAAAAATGCCTTCACTACAAAGTGGAGAACTTTTACATATAAAATTATGCATTTTGATCTAATCAATGTAGGTGAAACCATCTAGTGAGCTATAAAATTAACCTTTTAAGGAATCATTGGCAAGTTCATTATCATCTATATGGATGACTTAACATTGTTTTAAAAAGATACAGCTAATCATGATGACCATATGCAACAAGTATTTGATAGGTGTAGGAGATATAGAGTATGGCTGAATATAAATTAGATAATATTTGGAATCATTGAGGAAAAACTATTAGGCCATATGATCACTAACGATGGAATCTCTATTGATCCAGAATGAATCTAGGCCATTTCAAAACTAACACCTCCTAAAATCAAGAAAGATTTGAAGTATTTCATTTGTAAGATAAAATTTGTAATAAAATTCATTTCTATATTTACATATATTTTCATACCATTGAATGCCGTGTAAAGCAATATCCAAAAATATAATGGACAACATATGTTAAGAGATATTTTTAGGATATCAAAACCACCATTTCTCAAACTCTAAATTTTATCATCCCAGACTTTAATAAGGACTTAAAATTTTATTGATTTATCTCAAAGCACACTATAATAACTATAATCACACAAAAGGTATATGGAAATGAACATCCAATTACCTTAATGAGCATGAATTTGAAGGATGTAGAGTTAAAATACTATATTATAGACAAATAGATGAATGCAATGATCAAATCTATTAAAAAGTTTAGTCATCATATTTTGAGAAGCAAGACATACACTATCATTCTAGATCCATATGTCAAGATCATGCTCAACCATAACTAATTGTGTGAAGAAAGAGATAAGTGGATGGTGAAATTATAGTAGTTTGATATTGAAATAAGACCAGCCAAGATCGTTAGAGGTTAATTAATCATCCATGTCATGAGTGAAACTGATCCATGAATTTTTGTTGAGAAAATGAATGAGACTTAGATAGTTGGTGGTTAATGGTATGCCCAAATCATCCACTATTTACTCATGAGTTCACTCCACCTAAGATAAATAGATATATCATCCACTATTTACTAAATGTATTTGGTTTATGATAATGATCCAACTTTTCAATTTACTAAATTTATTAAGTGGGCCTAAAACAATTAAATATCCATCAAGTTATCTTCAAAATACTACTTGAAATGGAAAGAGGTAGATGAATATACCTAAAATAATTTAATATATGCCATTAATAATTCAACACAATATAAACTAATATAATGACATCTATAACTAAAGTATATATTATGGGTAGACAAAACAAGACACAAGGAAGCCCTTAAGGATTCAACTTTTCTGCTAGTGTATGGCCAATAACCAATCTTCCCCATTACTCTAAAATACCAATGTACTAATTCATATAAGATTACATAATGGAAGATGAATGAATACATTCTAAAAACTTGAAATAGTCTAGATGGAAGATGCAAGAACTCAAGCACTACAGAGCTTCATCAAACACCAAGACATTGTATAGAGATGGTTTGATAAAAGGTCTAAGATCAAGGTTTTTAGGATTTGAGATCTAGTGATCTTATGGGATAAGGTAAATCATTAAAAATGACATCATGATAATTTCACTCTTTTATGTATTGGACCATATCGAACATATGATATAATAGGCAATAATGACTTTTATTATATGGACCTCCAAGGTAATGACCTCACTTTTATAGTCAATGGATAGTTTTTGAAACATTATTTCATGGATGATCCAACTGGAGATGATTATAAATGACTTAAGTGAAGATGTAAATGTAGGAGTAGATTAGGTTTCCTAATTTCTATAATAGATTTACTACTTTCTAAGTTAATCTTTCTTATTTTTCAAGATTAGTATTTCTTGATTTCTACATTTTCTTTGGGTAGATTAGTTGTTATGATTTCTAAATTAGTTTTTATAAAACTGTAGAATAGACCAATTAATTTCCTATGATATAATTATAAAATAATTCATAAATACAAGGGGATTATATAAAAGGAAGCATAATTGGTATTCATAAGGATTTTTTTAGCAATATTTGAGTTACGAGGATTAATGTATGTGTTATGACTGAACTAGGTTATACTTGGAATGAGTAAGTCTTATATAAATTTGGGATTTAATTTGATATAATCATGTAAATTTTATAAATACTTTCCATTTCCAAATATCAACTTCAATATTACATGCTTGGATGGGAGATAATATATATGCACTAATAAGGACATATTGAGTAAAATATTTTTTCTTATACAAATACCCATCTAGTGGTGGTTTCAAACCCTTATTCTATATGTGTTTGAAATAAAATAATCATGAAAAATTATATAAGATGATTAATCCAAGTAATATATGTAGACATCCAATTCATACCACCATTGTGTTGAAATTGTCAATCTTACTCGAAATTCACTCAAATGCACAATTCGGGCCAAAATCACTTAAATAAACTAAATGGTTCGAGATTGGCATATAAAAGTATTGATTTAGGATAATTTATCCCTAAATAGGGAAATTAATTTTATGTGATTATTAACTTTTCTCAAATCATTTTGATTCAAAGTGTAAAAATGCATTTTGACACTCTGAACCACTAAATTCTTCTAATTGAGGAGCACATGACACATGTATGTGTTATTTTGTGTCAAAAATGTCTTGAATGGGATATTGGTCCATACACAACTAATAAAATATTCTAATTATATTATAATCAAATTATGACTTAGTAACTTGACATTTCAACGAGTTTGATTAAATGGACAACCAATTTCCAAAGAATTAAACAAGTTTATTTAATCTCACTTCAAAAAATTAATCTAAATCAAGGGCTTAAATGGAAAATCCATGGAATTTATTGAATATATATTAATTAGAAATTCATTTCTAATATCTACATCATTAAATGACATCATTTATGGGGTAACATTCATAATCCATAAATGGAACAAATATCAAGTTTAAGGCCTCCCATGCCTTTTTAATGCCCCTTCCTTCCAAATATTAATGATGGTATTTATGATTTGAGCCTCCAAATTTTAATGGATTATTTTCCACACATATTGATCTCAAGATGGATTATCATGGTCCATTTTGATCAATTTCAAAAATCTATAAATAGGAGGGCCAAGACCACCATTTTTAAGCTCTTTTGGTTTAAACTTGTTATGCAGAATTCTCTTGACATGCCATTTTTGTGTAATGTTATTATTCTTAATTTTCAATAGGATAGCTTCAATATAAGAATAAATTTGATCAATATCATGAGCCTAGTTTCATTAGTGCACTTTAGATTATGGTGGACAAAACCAGTCATCATTGACAAATACTTGAGCACCAAATCAAGGGGAAAATCATGTTTTGAGACACATTTGGAGGTTGGATGCTCTTGGGAAGGTTTGATGTGTACTCTTTCTTCAAATATATCTTAATTTACTCTAGTGAACCCCATTGAAGGAGTTGCCTTAGTTATGTTCTTTATGCAATTTTTGAGTTTTATTAACTAATGCTTGATCTAACTTATTTTGGATTCCATATCTACATCTTGGCAAGCCCAATGGGACCATGCATCATATATAAGCAAAGAGACTAATTTGGAATTCTTGTATTTTTTTTAAATGCTTAAAAGACTCTAAAATTCAATATTTGTCTTTATTTTTCTCATGTTTTTTGTTCTTTTGTTGACACATAGTTTACATAGTGACCAACATCAAATTAACCTAACTAGCATAAATCTTATCCTAACCAAAATTAGTTCCTATGCATAGCAGGACATGGTATAAATACTTTGTTTTTGAGTTCCCTTGAAAGTTACAAGTTGTTATTCTTGGTTTTAAAACTTACAAAGTCTCTATCTGGTTCTTGTCTTACAAGATCTAGAGACTTATTTTATTTTATGCTTGTTTTACCTAACAACCTTTTTATGGAATCATTTTTTTTACCTATATGTTTATAAGCAACTAAAATTATTTCTAGTTGATTGACGTCAATTTTTTTATAACTGAAACCATTTTTATTATAACTATCATCAATCACTATTGACTGACATTAATCTTTGTGTAACAAATATAGAGAAACCCAAGAGCAAGTTTTCAAATCTTGTTTTCTCATTGATATTTGTGTTTTAAAGTAGACATAAACCATCTAAAAATTAAAAGACACAAGTAGGAGAAAGTGCCAATTTTGAACATGGTTAGGTCTGGAAAAACTTCATTTGGTGCTTAAAAGGAATCTAGGTGTTTATGATTAATTTGTTTTGTGAAAGTTTTACATGTTTACAACTAAGGATAAGGGGCCAAAATTTTCACAAATTCTTCCATTTGGTGTATTAATATAAACAACTATTTGTTTTATGCTAAATATTTTATACTTGTTTATTTTTTTTCAAATTGTAGGATGCATGTATGCTCTCCCCTAGTCCCCTTTAGGGAACTTAGGTGATCAAAATTTCTATTTTTTTGTATTTGTGCCTTATCTAAAGGTGTGAAAATAAATTTGTTATGGCTTTACCCAAACTTATATGGTTTGGGTGATCTAAACACAACATTAAAGTCTTTTCTCTTTTTTATTTATTTTATGTAACTTGGATTGTGAGAGGGATTTCATCATCTCTTCAAAGGTTATCTAAGGAAGTGTTGACCCAAGAATTTATCTCCTAACATAATTTCAACCCCACTCCATAGTGGGGTATATAAATCAAGGGTAACCCACTAGAATGTTTGCTTGAGTGGTTAATCAAACTCTATTAGTGGTACTCCATCTTAGACCATAGGGGTAATTCAAACATTGAACTACACTAAGCAAGTGATAGATGTAGTGGTTATTAAAATGATAAGACCCTTCAGAACAGTCTGATTGATGTGGATCCAAATGACGTGAGGCATCTCTAGTGTTAGCCATACTAGGGACTATCTAGATACACACAATAATTTAGTTTTAGAACAACCCCACTTGCTATGGATATATTGTTGATGCAAAGCAAGTAGCCTAAAGTTATATGTCACCATACAATCTCTTGGGAGAAGGGGGAGTAAAAATCCTACCACTTGATTCACTTTTATTTTTGGATTAACACATAAAATCCTCCCAAGAGCATGTATATAGATGGAATTCAATGGTATTAAGCAACCTTGTTAGTTTTAGGACTTTGAAAATTATATTTAGTTGTATTTTTTATTTTTATCCTTTATTTACTTGGTCTTATTGAGTCTAAAAATTGTTTGAAAACCAAAACATGTCAACTAAACACCTTTGTAATCCACCATTATATTTGAACAAGGAGGAATTGTGTTGACCAATTTGAAATCACTTTTTCCCTTATTCAATTCCTCATTTGAATTTTTTTTTTGTGTTATTTAAACAATGTTTTTATGCTACCCATTTGAGTCTAGACCATTTTTTTTTTAAAAAAAAAATTCTTCATCTTAATACAAATTCAAAATCTCACCTTTCTAGGTTTTAGGCCAAGGTGTTAATTAGATTACTATTTACACTTGGTTTGAGTTAACTTGGGTATGATTTACTATCTGGGTTGAAGGTCATTATATAGACTCAAAATCCATTTTGATCATTTTGAACTTAGGTTATCTTGTGTATCGCTCATGCTTTAAGTTCTAGAACCATTCTACTTTCTATTACCATGTGGCGACATTGTGTTTCCCATTTGGTTTTAGTTTTATAGTTAAGATTTATTGTGTGTTTTCACATCTTGAGATTCTTAGTTCTCATTGTTACCTTCCTCATAATTTTTTTTTCTAATTTTCTATTTGTAATTTGTTGAAGTTGTACCTAGTTTTTATGGTATTGATGCATATTTAAACCTAAGTTTGTTGTGCACTTTTACACTTTGGGTTTTAGAGTTATCATACCCTCTTCTAATTTGATGATTTAAACCCACAAAAGTTGAGTAAATTCATAACTATTTCTTCTAATTATGTGGTAATATGGCACCTCTCTTTTATTATAGTATGTTTTTACCTTGTCATTTGTTTGTAAAAAATCAAAACACACCCTATTAACATTTGCAAAACATTTTCCAAATTTTGGAAAATGTAGAGAGCGATATTATAGACATGATGAAAAGGTATAATCACAATGGGGTATCTATTGGTTTTAGTGGCAAGGAATATCACTTTTATGGTGGACATTAACACATCATCATGTTTGAGGATCTCACCATTTTTGGGCCTCGTCTTTAAATACCAAACCCATTCATGCTGATTTTTGTACATCAACCCTATCCTTCCCTTTTGGCTTATGTGAGTGACCAAACTTTTCAAAACATTAAGGTTAAAATTATAGGTTATCCTTCTCTTCATATTATATGAGTGATTAAGCTCTATAATGCTCGAAGGTTACCATTTTAGCCTATCCTTCACTTTCAACTTGTGCAAGAATTATAGCTTTATAATGCTTAAAGGTTACCATTTTAGGCTATCCTTCTCTTTCAGCTTGTGTGAGAGATCAAGCTCCATAATGCTTGAAGGTTACCATTTTAGTCTATCCTTATCTTTCAGCTTGTATGAGCAACCAAACTCCATAATGTTCAAAAATCACCATTTTAGGCTATCCTTATCTTTTAGCTTACACAAATGACCAAGCTCTGAAATGATCTAAGGTTACCATTTTAGGTCCTCCTCTTTTGGCTTGTTCTATCACCCAAACTTTGTAATTCCTTATCATTACCATTTTAGGCCTATCACCAGTATCGTTGAGCCTATTGTTGATGAATGTCAATTCAACAAGCTAGTCTTTGTTGATCCCTTCTTCAATAGTCTAATTTTTGGGGAGCTCATTATTAAAATACAAACCATTATTCACCCTGAGATAAATATTACCCACTTTATAAAATTTGTACTAGCCTTTGAGCCATAAAAGAGTAAACTATTATCTCTTCAAGAACCATATTTTGAGAACCAAAATGTGTTCAAAGTTGATATTTTTTAACCAATTAAAAACCAAGGTCATGATGTTATTGTTGAAAACCATTTGTGATGAGTCAACCTATGATGAATCACCCATTGATACTATACCTATTTATCAAGGAGTCTCACTCTGATGAACCAATCTTTGTTGAGTTGATTTTTAATCATTATAATTTCCTTTGAGAAAAAATTACCTTGACCATTATCCTATTTTTAAAGAGACTCATCCCTTTGAAAATATAGTCTCTACAGAGTTTTATCTTGATATTTTTCCACTCATTGAGGAGTCTCACTTTGACAGGCCAATTTATGTCGAGTCACCTCTCAAGTGGTTCCTTCTCTTATAGGGGATTCACTTAGATGATCCAATCTATATTGAAACCTTCACAAATGAATCAATTTATATCAAACCCATTATTCCATCACAAACTATTATTTGTCTAAAATTAAGCATTTAACAAAACATTAATATGGAAACATCCGCATTAGATGAAGAATCAACATTGAAGTTAGGTTCCATTTTTTTAATTGACATTAGATTTAGCACTAGAAGTAGAATCAATATCAGTCTCAACATCAAATTTAGAGTCCCTTAACTTTAACTCAACATCAGAATCGTAATATATTCATGGTTGTTACAACATTGGTTATAGTTGCCTTACAGATTAATTCAAATATATTTGTGATCCTTCTATGGTTTTTGAGGATGATTACTTCAGTATTGGCATAGGTTCTCCTAGTATCTCCTATGAATATTGTGCTACTACCTTTTATCATTCCATTATTCCCACCTAATATAGCCATTATATTGATATTTTACCTCCCATAAGCATCGATTGTGATCAACAGATTCACACTTTATTTAATTGCATCCATGGAAACATATCAATTACAGAAAATCAAGGGGGCCAAGACCACATTCATTTAGAAGAAGATCAATTTCCTAGTAAAACCTTTTTGGAGGTGGTAGGGAATGATCAAAGTTCAAACTCAACATCTTTTAGTGAAAACTTTTCGAAGGAACTGGAAAACAATCAAATTCAAATGTTAACATACCTTAGTGAAACCTTATCAGAAGCATTATAGGACAATCAAGACAAATTCATTGGTGAAAATATCATCAAAGTGCCATAGCTGAGCAAAATAACTTTTCACTTCTTGATGAAGAAATGATAAAAGATCAAATTAGTATAGCTGAAAATCTACAACATAATCAAATGGTAGCTACTCTCAGGCCCATATAACAAAATGATATTATGGTCTTATTGAGAGCATATTAAAAATTCTTTGGCCCTACCACAACCAAAATTATGTCAAATCCAAAATCAATAACATTTTATGTGTTTGAAAATATTTATCTTCATTTATTTCCCAATCATTATACATTCCATTATCATCCACATTTTTTCTAGCCACTTATACCATTGGTCACACAAGACCCATCTCTGTGACTTTTCCTATTATGGAAACAAGTTTTCTAAATGTCACTTATGGTAAATGGTTCTATCATAACCACCTCGGGGTCTAGAACCACAAGATAAACCCATAATAACTTAGTTAAAGTCTTACTAAATTTCCAAAAACACATGAGATTGTCACAAATATTAAAAAAAATGACCAAGAAGAGTTCCAAAAAACCCTCCAACTCCTCTACACATCTACCTTACATAGAGAGTGTATTTATCATACCAAAGAAAAGTATTTAGGGAACTTGGAAAGAATGATGTGTATATGATAATAATATCACTATACTACATAGCTTTGGATAAGCATAACATGTCAATATTGTCATTACTCAATCAAAGCTCTAGATAAGTATAATGATGAATACAAACTAGTAATAATGTATACAAAATAATGGAGTACCCATCCATAGTTTACATGCATATGGCCATATAATTGAATTTTACAAGCTCCATCTATCAAATCATGGATTCAACAAGTCCATTTATCAGATCCAACTTAGTACCAATAATCTAAGTCAATGCAAGGCTATGTAGGATACTATCCTATCTCTTAGAACTCACATTCCTAATTCACCACTCTTCCCTCAGGTCTCCATGACTTGATGATCTTATCAAAGTGCACAAGGTTCAACGAAACAAAAATCTATACTAACATATCATAGAAATCAATACTATATACTAAATGATTATATATGTACTAACATACATACAAGAGAAATCATACAATCATCTTAAGATTGCATTAAGTTTCTATGAATCAAACATAGCTAGTATCATATCTTGCAACTTAAATATAGTATTATATTCATATTTAAGAGATAATAATTAACATAGCATAATAAGGTTAAGGATTATACCATCCTTACAACCTTATAAGTGAGACAATGTCTCCTTATTTGCATGAATAGCATACAACTATTTTAAAAGTTTTATCTAAACCTTTTCAATTAAGAAGATGTTGTACACATATTATACTTTATTTTATCTCAAATAATGGTACATATATACCTCTTCAAAATAATATGCTTTAATAAGAGTATAATATCAATCTAAATAAAGGTATGTAATAACATAATAATTATAATCAACTAAAATTAATATAGATTCAATTTTAGCCACTCATCATGGTTAATTTTAGAGGTTAGATAAAAAAATAGTGAATCTAAAAAGTCACAAGTTGTAAGTAGAGAAATAAAATCTCAAAAGCAAAACTACTATATACCCTCACATGGTAAAAGGAAACACTGCAATCCATATTGTCAATCACTATTCACTTACCAAACATGTAAGTGTAGTATTATAACCTACATCAACAACCATAAGGAAAATACTAACCTCAAATATGCATCAATCTATCCAATTCTACATATTCTCTCAATAAGAAGTAGAAAACACTATTCCACAAACTCAAGGGAATAAGATTAAAACAACAATTCAAAAATAAGTTTTGGATTAAGGAAAAACTAAATCAACTTCATATAAATATGAATATTGTCGATAACTTAAAATGATGTAATATGGGAGTGAGAGAATAACAACACACCTCTAAAATAATTAAGACAAATAACTCTTCTTCTCAAGTATATGTAAATATAAACATGCTAATTCACATAGCAGACTCCTAACACAATGGAATACTTAGCCAGGACATCTATATTCATGTACAAGAAAAATTCCCAGCACACTACGTGGTGCCAATATATAATAGTCTTATAGGATTCCCACTCCTCAAATATGTGTAACTAAGACACAAAAATAATCCATATATACCTAAGTGGGAAGCACTCCATCCTTTTAAAACACTCACAACACACTAACATAAATGGTGAAGGTAATTTGATTACCAAAAAAGATGTAATCATACTCAAAATGTTTAATCTAAAAGATCAAGAATATGGTAGGAAACTCTTATTTAAATATCATAAACAAAGGTATGTACTATCATATCCATACACCTTATAAAACCATCACCAATGAGATAATTGATAAACCAACCCTTTAACAACTCTATGGTTTTATGAATGTTCTTAGGGTACACACTGTACATACCACACACATTCACAAATCTTCTTTCCATAAAATAGAAGTATATGAAACTGTTAGTGGACTCATTAGGTCTTAGAGTTTGAGCCACATCTTTGAGACCAATTACAACCCCTCAAATTTTCCTCACAATAATGTAGTATTTTTTTTAAAACTATTACTTAACATTCAATCCACTAAACCAAAATTAAACTAAATAATTTTAACCAATCATAATAAATAACACATAATAATAACAGTTGCAATATTGAATTCAATATCATATATCACAATATTAAGGAAAATAAATACATTAGGACTCAATAAAAAATGGTCCACTAATACATCAATTGTTGTTCAACATATACATTTAAATACAATTACATTTCCTTTAGGCCTTTAGCCTTAACAATAAATAGTTACCAAGTCCCTTAGAGCTCATTTCGTACCAACTCATGAATCTTTGATCAACTCAAGTGTATTATCTAGGTAAGTAATATTGTTGCAGGGAGGGAGATCATAATCTA
Organism: Torreya grandis; assembly: GCA_037957365.1. Classification (NCBI taxonomy): domain Eukaryota; kingdom Viridiplantae; phylum Streptophyta; class Pinopsida; order Cupressales; family Taxaceae; genus Torreya; species Torreya grandis. The sequence goes on from JARHVA010000557.1 coordinate 1,366,306, forward strand.
AGTTCTTTTCCACACCAACCATAGATAAATGATCCCCTATAGAATCCCCTATTAGGGAATGGCCCTCCCTTTATAGATAAGTAGATGTAATAGTGTGGGAATCCAGAAAAAAATCTAATACCCATATGTGTATGAAAATACTAAACATGTAGTGTATCATAGAAATCCTATTCTATTATAATATATCATAATGTCATGTAAATAATACATACCAAAGATATTGTCTCACTACACATTATTTAATTACAAGACTAAAACTAATTACATCTTCCTAGCAATAACATCACATCACATGTCATAAATAGGAGTAAGCAAAGTATACTTTTTTTTCCATCCAAAAATGAATGAATCATACATTATTATTTAACTCAAAAAAGAATTTAATGCCTATAGTTCATACCACCAAGGTATGTGTTACATCCACATAAAACTATAAATTCCCCACTACCACAGTAAGATCCAAACAACTACACCTCATGATAACTCATAACATCATAGTCTAGTATTCTAAACGTAACTATTAATTTTCTCATAATTTGTCATACTAAGTAATCATAAATACATAGAATCATATATTATTATTCAAGCAATCATATATAACAAAGTAAGTCATATACCTAACATTCATTTACACTCTCAAGAATATATGTACTCATACATGTCATTCTACTAATTGTTACAAAATGTATTGCTCAAGTAATAACCAATACATATATTTAATTAGTCAACTTATGTATAAGTTTAAACATACAACTGTATTATGTACCATTTAGGCATATACATTTAAGATGAATTATTCTATTATATCCCATACTATCATAGATCATTGTGTTTGAGCACCCTAATCAAACATGACTAACTCAATCAAACAATCCTATGCTATAATTATTAAACAATCATGTTTAAAATTATACCACGTGGATATACCCTCAATATAATCAGATGAGAACATAATATTTAGGCACACATCACGATGCACTACTTTATGCTATAACAATCGAATTATTTTTACATATAAATACTTTCACAATATGTATTTTACAAATGTTTTCAATACTAATAACATATATATACTAACAATTATTTAACACAAATTAAGGTTTTACAAGATTACTCAAATAAAAATTCCATGAAACTTTAAGAGATAACCTTAGTATTACAGCCAAATAGACCTCTCTAGAATCAAGAGTCTATTCTCGATATTAGGAGTTTTATCACAACATATAAGAAAATAAACTATAATTTAAAACCATAATATAAGGCTTTCATAATTTATTTTTATGTGTCAAATTTACACATTCTATGTTCATGCATTTAATTCTATAAGCTAGATCAAACACATACAATATTTCATAATAGTTGCTAACGCATACTTAGCCATCAAAAACATAGTTGAAACTCATTTATTGATTGATTTATTTTATACTTAATAATCTATATTTCCATGTGTTTTTATATTTATTTAATCTAACATTACTTCAAAAGGTTTACATAATTAAATATCATGTGAAGTAATACCCAATTTTACTATATTTTTTTTAATCGGGTATACAGATCATTCCAATATTGATTACTAATCAAAGGGAAAATACAAGGAAAATATTCCAACTCTAAATAGGTTCTCCTAATAATTACACTTATCCATTTGAGTTATGATTCGGGCTAGCCATAATACAAAAATTTGAGGAAAAATAAAGTTCCACTGAACATTTGATCTTGCACTAAAGACAAATCATAATTTATTTTAATTTAAAAGACTCATTAATTTTATTTGTTAAACTCAACCAATTTAATTTTCTAACTCATAATTTCATAGAAAACTTGTTTCAATTTTGTGTGCACAATGTTGAATTAATTACTCAACAATTCATTACATTGACATGGCATATTAATGATATAACAAAGATATACAACACTTAAAGACTTCATCATGATTATTAACTCATTATTTAATTATAGACTCATCATTCTAAAAAAGATATAACATTTTAGATAAATATATTGTACTACAATTATTATACTGCATTCCATATAACTAGATTGATGTATTAATATAATTGACTCAACATTTAAAAAGGACACATACCAATATTTTAAAGCATGGATTAAGACTCTACTCACATAACAATAAAAGGCCATATTAATTTAGATGTTGTCCATATTGGTTTAAACACTCAAGTCAAAATATAGAGGATGTTGGTTTTAAAGAAACTTAGATCTAAAAGGTAAATATGATGTGTTGCTATATTATGATACACAATTTTAAAAAAAATACAAACATAGCCAATAATAATAAAACTCAGTCCATGAGTGTTGCCTATATAGAAAGTGACTTAGTGAATTTTAGCATGGTATTTATATAGAAAAATATACTTATTTACTCACCCTTTTTAATATTGACTTAATATAGCAACGACTTCAACAAAAGGCTCAATGATTAATTTTTAGACAATAATTTCAACAATATTCATACATATATAAAGTGTTTCCCTAAAATATATACATGTATACATCACTATATAAACAACAAATTTTAACCTAAAATATACACAACATTTTCAACTAAAAATATATGTAGCATGCTATATTTATACATAGCAGTTTTTTATATGTAGTGCATTCTATTTAAGTGACTAGGTAGCTTAAAAGGTGACTCAGAATTGGAGTAAAGACTTAGCTAAGGCATGGATTTCTAAATAAAGACTAGGAATTATAATTACCTACTTGGAATTATATATTTTGACATAGCTTCTTAATAATAGAGATAGACTTAGTAATTTACAATGACTGGTATTGTAAATTAAAATCAGCATATCAATAACATATTCAAAGTTCAATTTATAATACTCAGCTCTATATTGAACTTAGCTTTTCACCTTGATGACCTGATATCACCCATATACTTGGTGTTTCAACTATTATGCATGGATTTGATATCTTGGAATTTCTAATATGAGAGTGGTTCAATATTAAAAATTTATGGGTTTACATAACAATATCACCCATGCATGTAGTGATTTAACAAAGACCCATATTTTAAAATTATGACTCTACACCTCCCTTACGTATTCAAATTATATTTTAAAAGAATGATGATTTAAAACAATGACTTTGCATTTAATATAATGGCATAGCCAATAGAATGCTAAGCACTACCCTAGTAAACTTGGATGCTACCAATGTAAAATATAGACCTTATAATAACAATGACATGTTACATAGAAATCCTAACTAGATAAAACTGGTGCATGGGTAATGCTTATAAAATATAGGCCATCTAGAATTAAAATGCATTAATATTAAGTAAATCACAATCCAATATAAATCCAATACGTAGGTATAGTAAAATACATGCAGGCCTAAACATGGCATTTTTAATTAATATGATAAGTGTTACATATTAAAACACCCTAGTAATTTTAACTATTAGTTTGGCATTCCATTTTAGGACGTAACTAAAAAATAAACATAGACGATGCTATAAAATGTAGAATTACAATTACAAAACCTACCTTTGTATTGCTTCTATGCTGAGCAAGTACAAACTAGTATCTTTTCTCTCCACCTTTCTTTTCTATCTTTCCTTGTTTTTATGTCTCCATGTGTGTTCTTTCTAATTTGAAGAGGTTTTATTTATAAAACTAAATATATCTCTATAATCTACGCTCTATCTCATGCATGTTTAAAAATATCTCAATAACCACACTTTTATGGTAATTAACCCTTTTTTCAAGCAATATTCTTACTTTATCAACTTTATAATTAATATTTGAAACATTTTATTTTGTTTATTTAAAAATCATTATGGCATATTTTTTGACTTATCTAAAATAATAGACTAAGTTTTCCAAACAAATAAATATATCTAAACTTATCTTTAAATGTAATCTCATGCTTGCTTTATTAAGACTAAGTTTTAAATTGACATAACTCAATATATTTAAGTAATAAAGGTAATTGATTTTTTATTTAATGATATTTAATCTCAAAATTAATTATAATTTTAAAGTAATTGTATCTTCAATAATTAGCAATTATATATCTATTTCTTGATTTATTCTCAAAAATTAAGATAATTAATTTAAAAGAATCTAATGCATATTAAGAAATTAAATTTATATACTAATATGAACACATACAAGATTTAATAATATTTACAACATGTTATGCATATATTATTTTAAATCTAATGTGCATGTGTATAGGATCACTAACAATTCCTCTATCTACACCAATTCATCCCATTTAGCCCATCCTCTCCGATGATATTCTCCCTTGTCAAACTCTAAGGGTAGGATATATTATACATACACCTTCCAATAAGTAGGTAGTTAGTCTGAGTCATCATATATATCATATAATAATGTAAAACTAATAAAATATACATATATATGGTACATAATAATAAAATACAACTATCACATCATTTATACTAATCAACAATATCACTATCCCATACCAGTATATGTCATAAAGCTTAAGTAAAAACAATGATAATCAGCTAATAAACATATTAATCTATGGATTTAAAGGATATTAATTATAAGGTGAAATTAGGATGTGACATTAGGATGTCATGCATGGATCTACAATAGTTATGAAGATCTTTTGTTATACTAACTCATACAAAGATATATGGGCAATTTTCATACATTTCTAAAGGCAAAAGATTGAGTTTTTATTGGTTTCCATGTTGATAAAGGATTATTCATATATTTTTAAATTTTATGGATGTTTATTATACTTTTTCTAGTGGTTAAGAACTCAAACTATGATTCAATTATGATAGGATAGCTCAAATCTCTCTCAAAATTGATTTTCAAGCTTAAAATTACCCCAAAATCAACGTGATATCTTGGTGGAGATGTTGTTTGAATTATAATGGTTTATATTAGAGTTTAAAATGGTGGTTTACTTACATATCATCATGTTTATTATTATGAATAAGGTTAGATCTTTATGAACAATTGTTAAGAATCAAGATTGATCCAAAACCCTTCAAAACACCATTTAGAGAACATAAAATTTGAAAATTTGATATTTTAAATTATTTTTTAGATTTATAAATCATTATTAATGATTTCTTTCCCCTATACATGATATGAAAATATATTATACCAATTTTAAATAATTAACAAATGTTTTGTAGATGTAAAATGGACCTAGATGACAAGCATCCATGAGAAATGAACACATACATGCCTGCAGACTTTAAAGTATATTTTTGAAGTGTTTTTTAAAATTTAAATGAAATTCAAATTATTTTAAGATCTTTAGGTGTTCCATATAGTAATTTTTAAAAAATGAGATCTTGATACCAAGTACAATTTAAAATATAAAAAATTTAGTAAAATGGCATGCTTGTTACCCTAGGAGAACCTAGAAAGACAAAAAGGAACATAACTTGAGTTATACAGATCAAAAACATATTAAATTTTTATTAAAGGTGTATAATAATATTTCATAAATTTTTGTGGTGGTATAATATCTATAATATACCTTAGGATAGACAAAATATGAAATTACATGCCCATGCATGCAAAAATGTTGAAAACTAGTTCTCAAGAAGCCTAAAAGTGCAAGAACTCAAGTTTTATTGAATGCAAATACATTGAAAATTTTTACATAAATGCTCTAGGGTTATATCCAGGAAATAAAATTGTTTACATCTTTTGGAATCCATTTATTAATTAATTAAAGAAGATAGATCTCTCTCAAGAGCTTCTCAAGCACTAATAGAGCTCACACCTATAAGTTTGAAATATGTCATCATCAAGATCTATTAAATACATTATGAGATGACTAAAAATATATTTTATCATGTATATGTTTAATTATTTAACCTTTAATTTATGTTTTTCAAGTTTTGAATAATGGTCATAGAACTTTTAATGCAAAATAAGAATGTGAACATTGTCAAAAATTCATCAAATGAGGAGCTAAAATTGTATATAAATTATGCACCATCATAATTTATATGAAAAAAAATACCTAAAAAAAATTAATAATATCATCTCATCCCTCTACACCAAAATCAAGGAGAATATGTCAAATCAAATAAGGACTTCTCAAAGTGGAGTTTCATCATGCAAGATTGTAGGAGTTGGTTGACGATAAACTGGAGTTTCATTATGAAAATTGATATTTAACTACCTCAAGACTCTAACAAGGAATTATATACCACCATCACAACCTAGAGACTTAAAATAAATTAAGCATATGCTGGAGAAAGAAGAATATGTTAATTAAATGTTAACTAAATGGTTATGTTTCAATTTTAAGCATTAATGAGGAAGAAGATATCAATTGAAAGTTAACTTCAATTATGTTTTACTTTTAGTCATTAATTAGTGCGTTGATGATAAGTTTTCATGATTGTCCCATCACTAAGGACTCCTTTCAATATACGTATTTTTTTTCAAGTAGTTTGATAAACCTCTAGTTGGTTTTGACTCAACCCTACCAAATTTCTAGTTGGTTTTGACTCAACCCTACCAAATTTTTTACTTGTGAACACCTTCTTGACCAACAAATAAAGTGATTATACATTCTCATACACTAGTTATTATGTGAAATTAATGATTTATTGATGCAATTAGCAAACATAGTTTCCACCTATCCATGACAACTAACTATAACCTATCCCTGATTTATGTTTAATTTTGTGTACTTTTATGCAATAAACATGATCTTGTGTAGGTTTTAGTTTGTGTCACTAAAAGTTTATGCAATTTATAGTTGTGATAAATGTTATTTGAGTTTCCTAAGATAAGTGGTGATATTTTTAAGTATTGTTATAAGTTTAATATTTTCTACAAAAAATTTATACCCAAGATTCATTGGTGAGATATGAATTGTGTATGTGTGAGTGCTATTTGATCTTATTTTGTGTTTGTCCAAGCAAGTTGAGGTAATCAATTTTGATGCATCACCCCATAATTAGTCATAGAAATATATGAATCTCTCTTTCTCTCTCTTTTCATTGTAAATAAATATTTTAGGTGCAGATCAAGGTCATTCGTTAAGGGAACCAACCCTTTGTGGAGGTTTACTTTAATTATAGGACATCCACAAGCTGAAAGTGATCTTATTGTGTCAATTAGGTGATGAAGCCTGAGGACTTTTCTCAATGGTGCAAACTCAATTTGGCAATAGTTTTTGACATGCCTGGTGGGATGAGTATTCAAATTTAATTCATATATTGAGTTCTTTTTGTTTTTTATTCATTATAGAATCCTTTTGAGGCATTTATATAAATATCAATGATGATTCCAAGTTATATAAAATTGGTTTAAGCTATCCATGTTCCTAAGAAACATCAATTGGTATGTATTTTATTCCTCCATTTTGTGAAAATGTATCTTTTGTACATTTGTGTCCTTCATATTAAAATAAAAAAATATATCACTTCACCCCAAATATCTTTGAACCAACAAGTTATTAGTTTTCTCATGACACTTACCTCCCTCCCATCACTGTTCATATTTCTGATTAGCCTTGGAAAAATCATGTTCTTTCCAATCAACATGAAAAACGCATGCAAGAGATAAGACTTGAATTTGAGAGACAATGTATGGAGAGTGATTGGGAAGGGGAATATAATAGGCATCAATAAGATATTTCATATCAAGGATATATAAATAAAAAATAGGTAGAATCATTGAAGAGATACATTGAGGCTACAAGAAAACAAATGCAATAGTTACTCGTGAGAGTATAAAGAAATGAGTCTAAAAGTCTGAGTTAGGAAAAAGAAGAACCCATTAAACCTTAAAATGAGTTCCCTTACTTCAATATTATAAATTTTTGGACTCCAATCTTATGAAAGAGAATATGCTTGTGCATAATCATCACATTATTCCTTGAATCCCTCAAACTCACTGCCTAATAAAATTTCCAAGTTTCTTGAGCCCCTATCTAATCCTCAAGTTAAATTTATCCATGAATAAAGACATATCATAATGTGAGAGGCTGATTGTTGAGTGGAAAGAGAGGAATGAAGCATCCCTAACACAAGTTTCTTTCCCTTCGTTTAAAGAATTTTTAAATGAAACTATTACATCCAAATCTCACATCTTGTTAATGCCTCTTTAATCCCAAGGCCCATTTAAAAAAGTCCATAATGACCTATTTTCCTATGCTAAAAATTATAACGACTTTCCCTCCCATCATATCTTTTTTTAAGGAGGACATGTTGTATAGAAGTCAAAATAAGAACATCCTGGTGAAGAGGATAATTTGTCAAGTGAGGATGATCAAGAGTTGTATTGGTCAAATGAGTTTCACTTTGGAATATAACAAGATAATGTTTCAGCCCTCGAATAGTGAAACCAAATTGAAAATTTAAGTAAGCCTCAATAATTTTATTATGAATATGGTCAATATGACATGGAAATAACTACTGAGATTATGGAAGTAGTTTTATAAGGTAAAAACCCTAGACATGAGATAATTAAATATATAAAAGAAGATGTAGTGATTCCTAGTGAATCTCAAGAATCTAAAAATGAGGATAAATAAGGTTTTGTTGAAGAGTGGTATAAGTACCTTCAGTTCACTTAAGACATTGATACTCTTTTCAGCCCTACATCTCTTTGTGAAGGTGTTGATAAAGTGATTGACAAGGTTGGAGAACATGTTAAAAAATATGTTGATCAAATCATATCTCAAGTAGACTTGATGAAGCTAGAGAACAATATTTAGATATACTTGAATAGCTTGAAAAAAATATAGTAGTTTAAAAATTAAATTACATCTCTCAATATGTCATAGAAAGCCAAAAATAATGTTCTAGTGAACCACTAGAGGCTGAAGTTGTAAATGTTACTATAAATTACAATGTGGTTACATTGGAAAGATTTATTGGTGTTGAATAGAAACATGGGGTGAGCATTAAATAATAACAAGAGTTTATATATATAGGGGATATGTTTGCTTCAGTTGATTCACTAGGATACAAACCAAAGAGGTTAAAAGTAAGAGAAAACCTGATCCAACTAAAATTTCACTCATACAATAGCTTCTTCCTCATCTTTTTTAACCACATGGAGATGATTCGAGAGAGTTTTGCTTTGATCTAGGCGGAATGTAATTTTTTACATAGTACTATTATATTTTAACTTTCCTCCAAGTTTTTTTATGTGCATGTCCAGTTGGTTGTTGTAGTGGTTTTCAATCCCCTTAGTGGTCTTGCACAATATTGTTTTTGTTTTGAGGACTCATTTTTTAGTTTTAGTTTTGCATGAGGAAGGTATAATAGTGTTTATAATGCTTAGATAAAATTTGGTGATGATTATTAAGACTCCATTCTCAATGAACTTCTTAAGGCATATGATTTTTTACTTAACAGGTACGTAAATTTACAGAGGTCACAAAAAATGTTGACCTTTTTAGTCACCATTATTTTTGTCATTGAGTATGTTTAAGTTCATAATGTATTTCATCATAATTCATCCTTTAATTAGTGTAAATATTCTTATTGAATTCATATTTAAGTGACAATGAGTTCATATTGAGATTTTCCCTTAGTCTAGGAGGCTAATTGCAAGAATTAAGCATTTATTGTGCCCTCTTAGTATGTTTTAAGAATCTTTTACAAAATTTAAGGTATTTTTTGTTAGGTATGTGGAGCTAAAAGCTTCACCAAGGAGCATAGACAAACAAGTTCGGGTCTACACAGACGCCGGCGTCGGTCAGGAGCGACCGACGTCGGTCAGTTGCAGTTCAGAGGCGCCGACGTCGGCAATATGGTCGGCCGGCGACGGTCACAGGCGAACAGACAGGAACCGACGTCGGTTACCTGCGTGTCCAGAGAGCTATTTCCGAGGACAGAAGCGAGTGTTTGCATGATGAGTTTGAGTTGTAGACTCATGCTCGCGTCTCTATTGTTAGCAATGTTATTTTTAGAGCCCTTGTTGAAGAGGCTTAACTGTTTGTTGTAAGAGCATGCTCAAGTCTCCTATTTCTATATGTAGGAGAGATCTTCTAAGCTATTGTAAGATGATGGAGTGTATGAGAGTGTAATTGAGTACGAAGTAGAACATTGTGAATGTTTGAAGGACTGTACTTTAGAGAAAGCTCTTGAGGAATAGAGATCTAGTGAGAGATCTTGTGTGCATCTGAGAGAGGTGTGGAAGAACAAAGTTCTTCATTTGTATTCCTATTGTAAAGAGTTTTTAATACAAGTTTTCAGGGTGTTTTCTTGTATATCTTGTTCTGTGCTATTTATCATTTCAGTTACTTATCTATCTGATTTATTTCCGCATTGATTGCTTTCATAAGTGTAATCCATTGTTGGTTGATCCCCAACAAGTGGTATCAGAGCTCAGGTTCACTAACAGGTGGTTCAGATCTGTGTAGTGTGTTCGGATTACAGGTTGCTCACAGGGATTTCTGTTTGAGTGGGAGAAGCAATGGCAGAGGAAAGTAAGTTGAGAATGGAAAAGTTTAATGGCAAGAACTATCAGCACTGGAGAATGCAGATAGAGGACTATCTGTATCAGAAGGATCTTTACTTACCGTTAGGTGGGATAGCAAAGAAGCCCAAGGACATGGAGGACGAAGAATGGGAAGTTCTTGACAGAAAGGCTCTTGGTTCTATAAGATTCAGTCTGGCCTCCACTGTGATATCCAATTTGTCACAAGCAAAAACTACGGTAGAGTTAATGACCACGTTAGCAAATTTATATGAAAAACCCTCCGCTTCAAACAAGGTATATTTGATGAAGCAGTTATTTAATTTGCATATGCAAGAAGGTGGATCTGTTTCAAATCACCTGAATGATTTCCATGGTATAGTTAATCAGTTAAGTTCTGTTAATATTTCATTTGAAGATGAAATAAAGGCTCTTTTAATTTTATGTTCTTTGCCTGAAAGCTGGCATGGCCTGGTAATGGCAGTTTCTAATACTGCTTTTGCTTCGAATATTTTAAAAGTAGAGGATGTGGTTAGTGTTATTTTGAATGAGGAAATACGCAGGAAAAGCACAGAAGAGACTTCTGGGACATCCGGGAACGCTTTAAATTTTGAGAGCAGAGGAAGGCAAAAAGAAAGGAGCAAGAGGAGATCAAGATCTAAGTCTAAGGGAAGAGGCAGATCCAAATCCAGGAATGGCAGAAGGCCACAATGCTGGAACTGTGGAAAGTTGGGGCACATAAGCAGAGATTGCTGGTCAAAGCCTAAGGAGGATAATCAGCACGAAGGAAAGGAAGAGACAAAGGTTGCAGGTATTGCACAGGATGCTCTTATTTTCTCTTTGCATAATAACATAGAATCTTGGGTATTAGATTCTGGTGCGTCTTTCCATGCTACCCCTAACAGAGAATATTTCAGTGACTATGTCCATGGAGATTTTGGAATAGTATACTTAGGGGATGATGAGCCTTGTAAGATTATTGGCAAAGGTAAAGTGCAGCTAAAGATGCAGAATGGCAACACATGGGTGTTGAGGGATGTGATGCATGTTCCTAGTTTAAAGAGAAATCTGATTTCTGCAGGTAAGCTTGGTGATGAGGGTTGTACAGTAACTCTCACAGCAGATTCTTGGAAAGTGACCAAGGGTGCACTTGTTATGGCCAGAGGTAAGAGAGAAGGTACTCTCTATTTGTGTAATTGTATTACTAACAAATCTCCTTCAGTTTTATCTACTTCAGATGTGGATGCTAAATTGTGGCACTCAAGGCTTGGCCACATGAGTGAGAAGGGGATGTCTATCCTTAAGTCTAAAGGTATGCTTTCAGATTTGAAAAGTATGGATCTAGAATTTTGTGAGCATTGTGTGTTTGGAAAACAGAAAAGGGTTAGTTTTCTAAAGACTGGGTCTACTAAGAAAAGGCAGAAGTTGCAGCTTGTTCACACAGACGTGTGGGGACCGGCTCATGTAGCCTCTATTGGCGGATCACAGTACTATGTTACATTCATAGATGACGCCACAAGAAAGGTATGGATCTACTGTATTAAAAAGAAATCTGATGTTTTTGAGACCTTTAAGATATGGAAAGCCATGGTTGAGAATGAAACAGGCAAAAGATTAAAGTGCTTGAGATCCGATAATGGTGGTGAGTTCTGCAGTCTTAAGTTCAAATTGTATTGTTACATGAATGGGATCCGTAGGCAAAGGACGGTTCCAAGGACACCTCAGCAGAATGGTATTGCTGAAAGGATGAACAGGACTATTATGGAGCGTGCTAGATGTATGAGATTGCATGCAGGGTTGCCCTTAGAGTTTTGGGCAGAAGCAGTTGACACCGCAGTGTACCTGATCAACAGAGGACCCTCTACAGCTCTGGATGGTGGAATTCCAGAAGAGGCATGGACAGGTAAAAAGGTTGATCTTTCATATCTCAAAGTTTTTGGTTGTGAAGCCTTTGTGCACATAGATAAGGAAAATAGAAAGAAGCTAGATGCTAAGTCTATGAGGTACACGTTTATAGGCTATGGCTCAGATGATTTTGGTTTCAGATTTTGGAATCTAGGAACTAACAAGGTAATCAGGAGCCGTGATGTTGTTTTCAACGAAAGAGTGATGTACAGTGATCAGACAAGGAAGCTAGATCAAGTTGGGCAGAGCAATAATGAGTTGGACGAAGTTATGGTCCAAAATGAGCTCGCGGGAAAAAGAAATAATCACTTACAGGAAAACACAGAGACCGACGTCGGCAGGTTTGGCACCGGCGTCGGCAATACAGAAACCGATGTCGGTCATACAGAAACCGACGTCGGCAGACCAGGCACCGGCGTCGGCAAGGAAGAACCGGCGTCGGCCAGTAACAGGTCTACAGGTGGCCGAGGTCGGTCACTGTCAGAAAATTTGGATGGACAGATTGTTGAAAACGAGTCCAAGACACCAATCAGGAGGTCTGAAAGAGTAAGTAAGCCTCCAATTAGATACTCTCCTTCTTTATATTATTTATTGCTAACCGATGGTGGAGAACCAGAAAGTTTTGAAGAAGCTTTACAGGTGGAGTCCAGGAGTAAGTGGGAGCATGGCATGATTGAGGAGATGGAGTCCTTAAGAGAGAACCAAACATGGGATTTGGTTGAATTGCCAGCTGGTAAGAGAACACTGAAGAACAGGTGGACTTACAGGTTAAAGGAAGGTGAGGATGGTCAGATGAGATACAAGGCCAGATTGGTTGTAAAAGGGTTTGCACAAAAGCCAGGTATTGACTTTGGCAAAATTTTTTCTCCAGTTGTTAAGATGACTTCTATAAGGGTTGTACTATCTTTGGTTGCTTTTGAGGATTTGCATCTCGAGCAGCTAGATGTTAAAACAGCATTTCTTCATGGAGATTTAGATGAGGAAATTTACATGGAACAGCCAGAAGGTTTCGAGGTCAAGGGTAAGGAGAAACTAGTGTGCAGGTTAAAGAAAAGCTTGTATGGCCTTAAGCAAGCTCCAAGGCAATGGTACTTGAAATTTGACAGGTTTATGACTGAGCATGGTTTCAGTAGGTGTCAATCAGACCATTGTGTATACTTTAAGAGATTTGATAACGGTAGATACATTATTCTATTGTTGTATGTAGATGACATGCTGGTTGCAGGGTCTCACATGCAGGACATCTCAGAGCTTAAGGAGAAGTTAGCTCAAACATTTGCCATGAAGGATTTGGGAGCAGCTAAGAAAATCCTTGGCATGAGCATTAAGAGAGACAGAGAAAATCACAGGTTGATATTGTCTCAAGAAGATTATGTGGACAGGGTGTTGAAACGGTTCAACATGCAGGATGCGAAACCGGTAAGCACACCTTTGGCAGGACATTTCAAGTTAAGTAAAGAACAATGTCCCAATTCACATGATGAGGTAGAGTACATGAATAAAGTTCCATATTCTTCCGCAGTAGGAAGTTTGATGTATGCAATGGTGTGTACTAGACCAGATATTGCCCAAGCAGTGGGAGTAGTAAGCAGGTATATGGCCAATCCAGGAAAGGAACATTGGAAAGTAGTACAATGGATCCTTAGATATCTGAGAGGAACCAGCAGCAGACACTTATGCTATGGAGGTTCAGATACATCTCTACATGGCTATGTAGATTCAGATATGGCAGGGGATTTGGATGGCAGGAGGAGCACCACAGGTTATGTTTTTACTGTAGGTGGGACGGCAGTTAGTTGGATTTCTAAGTTGCAGAAGGTTGTAGCCTTGTCAACTACAGAAGCAGAATATATTGCAGGTACAGAAGCTAGCAAGGAGATGCTATGGATGACACGGTTCATGGAAGAGCTTGGAAGGGAGCATGGGAGTTGCAGATTGCATAGTGACAGTCAAAGCGCAATCCATTTGGCTAAGAACTCAGCTTTCCATTCTAGAACCAAACACATACAGCTAAGGTACCACTTCATACGGCAGGTATTGGAAGATGGTGAGTTGAAGCTGGAGAAGATCCATACAGACATGAATCCTGCGGATATGCTAACAAAGCCGGTTACTAAGGAGAAGTTGAATCTTCATTCAACTTCTGTTGGTCTTCACGATTGAGTTGAAGATGGAGGAGCTAGAAGATCTTGCTGTATAGGTATTGGTGCAACTGGTTTATCTCCAAGTGGGAGATTGTTAGGTATGTGGAGCTAAAAGCTTCACCAAGGAGCATAGACAAACAAGTTCGGGTCTACACAGACGCCGGCGTCGGTCAGGAGCGACCGACGTCGGTCAGTTGCAGTTCAGAGGCGCCGACGTCGGCAATATGGTCGGCCGGCGACGGTCACAGGTGAACAGACAGGAACCGACGTCGGTTACCTGCGTGTCCAGAGAGCTATTTCCGAGGACAGAAGCGAGTGTTTGCATGATGAGTTTGAGTTGTAGACTCATGCTCGCGTCTCTATTGTTAGCAATGTTATTTTTAGAGCCCTTGTTGAAGAGGCTTAACTGTTTGTTGTAAGAGCATGCTCAAGTCTCCTATTTCTATATGTAGGAGAGATCTTCTAAGCTATTGTAAGATGATGGAGTGTATGAGAGTGTAATTGAGTACGAAGTAGAACATTGTGAATGTTTGAAGGACTGTACTTTAGAGAAAGCTCTTGAGGAATAGAGATCTAGTGAGAGATCTTGTGTGCATCTGAGAGAGGTGTGGAAGAACAAAATTCTTCATTTGTATTCCTATTGTAAAGAGTTTTTAATACAAGTTTTCAGGGTGTTTTCTTGTATATCTTGTTCTGTGCTATTTATCATTTCAGTTACTTATCTATCTGATTTATTTCCGCATTGATTGCTTTCATAAGTGTAATCCATTGTTGGTTGATCCCCAACATTTTTGAAAAAATTAAAGTTAATTTTTTTTTAATATTTCCCATGAATGTATGTTATAGAGTATTAGTTAATTTTTTGTCTCCAGAACCACTTCTTGGTTGATGATCTCAAGCTTTTAAAGCATGCCAAGACATGGGTGAAGAAAATTAAAGGAAAAATTGAAAATAAAAGAATGATGAAACATATGTTGAGGTGATGAATAATTTACAAGCCTTAAATATGATTTTATGATTCCATTCATTCATATACAGTAGTTTCAAAGTTATTTTGGCATTCTAACTCATATGCGAAGATGTATGGGCAGTTTTCATGCATTTCCAAAGGTAAAAATTCACATTATTATTGGTTTCTAGGTGGGTAAAAGATTATTAATAAAATTTTGAACATCATAGATGTTTATCAAAAAATTTATAGTGGTTAGGAACTCAAACTAAGCTTTATTTATGCTAAGATAGCTAAAATCTCTCTCAAAATTGATTTTTAAGCATAAAATTGCCATAAAATTAATGTGATAATTTGTTAGAGACGTTGAAATTATTAAAATGGTTGAGGTGAGAGTTTAAGAGGGTTTTTTTCTTCCATATCATTATTTTTAATATAAAAAATAATGCTATAGTTTTATGAATAATTGTTAAAAACCAAGATTCCTACAAAACCATTTGAAACCCTATCTAGAGAACATGAACTTTGAAAATTTAATCTTTTGAAATGTTTTTAATGTTTGAAAATCATGATAAATAACTTTTATGCCCTATCCATGAGTTAAAGAAACCTTCTACCAAGTTAAAAGCATTAAAAAAATATATAGTTATAAAATGGACCTAGATGACAAGCATGCATGAAAAATGAGCACTTGTAGGCATGCAAATATAAAAATGCATTTTTGGATTGTTTTTTATATTAAACACACACTTTCAATTATTTTAAGATGTATAAGGGATACATATAATAATTTAAATAAAATAATGAGCTTTTGATACCATGTATATCTCAAAATACATTATTTTGTGTTCAATTACATGTAAATACTAGAACGCAAAGAATAAAAAATAAGGACAAAATGTCTATACTTCAAATTTAGATGGAAGCTTGTAAAAGCAAGAAAAAATTCTCTACTTAACATGTGTTAACTGATGTCCAACAAATATGATAAAGAGAAGACTCTTATTCTTGATTTAAATTCAACATTGACACTTTTTTATGTGTCCAAAGGCCTGTTGGAAAAAATTAATTGATTGACATGGGAGAAAGAGAAATCCTTTCAAAAGAATACATTTACATTTTACATTCTCTATTAAACATGATTATTTGGTTTTTATTGTATTCCTCCTTTCAAACTAGTATAATAATTTTAAATCAAGAAAAAAATTGTTAATGATGGATCATTCGATGTGATCCAAACCTAATATAATGATCATGACTTATTGACTAATGGTTATGAAGCTTTAATTTTTATTGTAGTGATCCTTTCAGTACAATACATTAGTTTGAATAATATTACTCTTTTAATAAGAAATAAATTTGATTAAGTTTTGATGTGGTCAGGTTCACTTAAATTAACTACTGAATATGATTCTTTGGTTTTTATCGTAGTCATCCTTTCAAAGCAACACACTAGTTTGAATAGTATAGAATGGGAAGAATGAGAAGTGGTTAAGTGTCTTATAGGGAACAAAGTAGTTAGGACCTTTTATTAAAGGAATGGATTGTATGGAAAATTTTACAGACGTGGTATTATTATTTCACTTTTATTTTAGTGATTATTTATAAATATTACATTAATATTTGTAAAATATTTTTTTGTTAATAAGAAACTCAAGCACAATTATGATAATTCTAAAATAAAATAAATATTAATTGTTTTATAAAATCATACAAAATTGCTTTATAGTTAATTTAAATTCTATTTATATCATACCTTACATTATATTATATGAGCATGTTTTCAATAATTTTCAAATATAATATAAAATATTTTTAAAAATAAGATTTAAATGACTTATAAAAAATAGGTTTTTTTAAGAATGCTATTTTATAAAAAAAATTAGCCACTTCTACAAGACTCTATCTTTATTTTATTGTACCATAAAATTTAAAAATAATTAAAGAATATTGAATCTTGTAAGATCAATGATAAAATTGTGAAAGTAGAAATCAATAACATTTGATATAATGTTTCTATCACACCTCAATTTTTAAGATAGAAAATTCAACTAGGCAAAAAAGAATGCTAAAAAGTTAATATAAAATGTATGAAAACTACATAAGAATAATCTATCCACATTGCAGATAACATTTAAATATAAAAATAATATTAATATTATAAGAAATATTCAACACTAAAATAAAAAATTGTATCCATATATCCATGATATAATGCTAATTAAATAAAAGAAAAAGGAAGAAGATAGTTGATTTTTTAAAGTTTTTTTAAAGTTAAAATATGATCCAAAAAATCATTAATACTGATCTTAATCCATCGACAATAATTTTAACTTCGAAATTACTAGCAAATGTCATCGAGAATGGTTGTCTCCTAATATAAAATTTATATAATTAAAATATAATAAATTTAAAATGAAAATTATAATTATATTATTTCTAAGTATCTATTTTTAAAGTAAGGATTATGATGTGTGGGGTTTTAATATTCATTCTATGTAATCATTACTTACTACTTAATTGGCATGTATATGATCTAAACATCTACTTTGTCTTTTTAATTATGTGATGTTTTTCTTAAAATGGAATTAATTAATTTTAAGTGTGTTGTACTGTAGATTATTTTTCCTCAGATAAGACTCTTGATTCTTGATGATGATAGATGGAGCAATGACTTTGATAATTTTTAGAGGTTACATCATTAATGCTATTGAAAATTTGATTAAAAAATTATTATATGACAAATATGTATGGGTTGCACTATCTTTATATTTAGATATTCTTAACATTTTTATGTTGAAAGCTTAAAAATATATTTTTAGTGTTTATCAAAGTAAGAATACTATAAACTTTACATTAAGAATTAATATATATTCTTTAATTGGTCATAATTAATATTTTATTATCATTCACTAATATGTTAAGCTTTGATTTAAAATTTATACACAATTTTAACTATAATTAATTTTCAATACAAAGGTAGGAACCTTTTAATATATATGAAAAAAAAATTAAAAACATCATAATCAAATATAAGATGTTAGGAAATTTAATTAATAAGAAAGATATTTCAAAAATATCATTTTTTTATTTTAATAATAGTTCTAAACAAATGGTTTAGAATTTATGCTATGATTAATACCAATAAAATTTAGTAATTAGTTAATTTTAATTGTATTGTATTATGATTTATTATTTCTCTCATAAGATTCTTGGTGATAATATATGGGGGTATTCTATTCAATATTGTTTAGTGGCTAAATCATTTATGGCACTAACAATTTGACTAAATGATATTCATATGATGAATATATATGGGTAAAACAACCAAAAAAAAAATTGGGAATTTTCAATAGAGTACAAAACATAATCATATTTAAAACCAACTACATAATATGATCATGCATGATGAAGTAATCATGGTATTATACTAGATTAGTAGACAACCCATAAATGGATTGGGTCAATGAGATGCTTATGCAAGGATGACCATCGGTAGAGGATTCCATAGAGAAAAGGGTTTGCCTAAAGGATGATACATTATTCAAGAGGTATTAGTGTGCAGGTCCATGGTAACATCCTTTGAACACTTAGAAGGCACTCAGTTTCCCCATCAGACCACCTAGGAATCCTCAACCCAATTTAAGAATCTGATAACCCTATACAATTATGACTTGGTAACTCATGAGGCAAGGAGATTCACTCAAGCCCTCAATTATCTTTAACAAGGTTAATCAACCAAGGTGGGTTTAACATAACAACAAGATTTCTTACTAGGAGTTATTAAATATATAATTCTAATGAAAAGTAGGTACCATAATAGGTACAATAGGTCCTAAAAGGGGGACCAAGATACTGTCAAGCCAAGCTTGGCTTATTATAAATTTAAAAAATTTAACATGGACATTAGATAACCGCATAGCTTTAACCAACATGAATATTTAACATACATCATGCCAAAATTCACATGGTAACAAGAAGATAACTTCCTTAATATTATTT
This sequence comes from Torreya grandis, assembly GCA_037957365.1. Classification (NCBI taxonomy): domain Eukaryota; kingdom Viridiplantae; phylum Streptophyta; class Pinopsida; order Cupressales; family Taxaceae; genus Torreya; species Torreya grandis. Next base: position 1,385,721 of record JARHVA010000557.1, read on the forward strand.
TTATACAAACAAGGACTCATCTATATGGATTAATTACCTAATATGAGATAAACACAAATTTTTAAAATAGACCAACATTAATAGTGCTACCTAGTCAAAATTATATTAATGAATTCCCAACCATAGGTTCCTCACACTAATAGTTATTTTTAACTCAAATTAAGAACAATGAATGATCTATTTTAAAAGAGTAATGACTTATTGTAATGACATTCTAGCCATTAGGAAAATTGAAATATCATAAATTTAGGCCAGTTATAGTTTGTATTAACAAATAGCCAATTGCCACGTAATGTATTACTTGCACATGGTCAATTCATTCACACCAGGGAGTAGTGTACTAAAATAAGAATCACATTGACCAATAAGACATCAACCTACAATTCTAGTTAACAACAATTATCTATGATTGATCACATATAACCCCAACTTAAGAATAACCTGCATAGCTAACTTTCTTGCAAGAAAATGGAATACATTTGTATCATCATTAAATATTATCAAAGGTAGTATCATGAGACAAGGACAACCATTAAGTTGGATTTACAAATTAATGTGGAAGTATAAACTAGGAAAAATAACATCATAAAACAAATTTCCAAAGGCCATACATACTGCGTTTATAATATAAATTTCCATCACTTATTAGCATGATGTTGAATTATTAACAACATGTATGTATACATACATAAAATGAATATCTACACTTAATTTATTAATAAATATATGTTCACAAGATTAAGATTGAGAATATATATATATATATATATATATATATATATATGTATGTATATATATATATATATATATATATATATATATATATATATATATATATATATATATATATATATATATATATATATATATATATATGCCTCGAGTACTTTGTAACTAATCAAGAAGAAAGAGAATGACACAATTACCACACATAACATGATTTAATAGTTGGAAGGTTGCTGGATATTATTAACACATCAAAATAATTTCAGCCATCATTAACATAGCCTTCATTTACCAAACTACTAGGATATCCCTTCTCAAGGTAAAGAAACTTAAAAAGAACTAAAACATAACCATGCTTAAAGATGGAATTACGCAAATGTACAACTTTAATGTTACATAATAATCTTTATTATAAGGATGTTGATTATAATTACTAAATGAAATATTGTAGAATACAAAATGTAGTGGCATACAATAGACTACATAATCGAGTCTAATATCAGATGAATAGCATTTATAAAATAGCTGAAACAACCCTCAGAGGTTGGTAGTTTTGTCAAATAAATTTACAACCCTGAGGCTGTATGCACAAGGAAACCATTATGTTACCACATAAGTATAATTTTAGAACAAGACCATCACTAAGAATTGCATCAACTGCACTAATTATTACATTAAAATACAATCAATAAATAGTTTTAACAACCCAGATTCGACCTTGGTTATCAATATCAAATATAGACTTCAATAGCTAAAAAATTAATAAAAAACCAATGAAACATGGGGAGGACCAACAAAATTATAAACCTTGCACTAAAAGCATGTAAATAATGTGTTAGCATAAAACTAAAAATGTGATTTTTCCTCCCAAGTACACATTCTTAAATTTAAATTCTATTTTAATAAGTCATGTTCCACATAAGCAAGGTAATCACACAAACTTAATTCCACATAATATAATTTTGAGATCCCATAATACCTATTGTTGCAACTATCCTTTTACAAAAGAGAAATTAGTAATGAGCTATTATATAAACTCTTAAGGTAATAAGATGATACACACACACACACACACACACACACACACACACACACACACACACACACACACACACACACACACACACACACACACACACACACATATTAGTAATACGCATAGCAAGCGTATGATTGTCTATAATAGTTGAGGGTACACCAACTCTCATCTAATCATTACTAGTCTATTAAAATTCAATCCATTCATTTTCTCACAAATGAGTACAACCATCGAAGTTAATAATAAACATATATACCTACATACGCTGAGTAATTCATATAAATAATGAATTACAAAACATATAAAGACTAATCAGTGCATGCTAACACATCATAGTACAAGTTCTCAATGTAACAAAATTAATCTAGTTTGTCTTTCTCAACAATTTAGGTGTATAAATGAACATTAATGAAAATATTTTTAAATAAAAATTTAATCATACCATATCAATTTATTCTTTTTTACAAATTTTATTCATAGATAAATTATAACTAACATTTACAAAAAGACAACCAGCTGAGCAAAATTCATCTTTCACAACAAGACAATCAAATTTATTATTTTAGATCTTGATTTCAAATAGATTGGATAAAAAACATCAACATGATGCCAAATAAGGAAATGTGTACAATGAATCTAACATCAATCGTCATCAACAACAATGCATAAGTTAAATCATTCAAGGTCGAACCAACAAGGAAACATAAAAGCTTCCACAAATAGCACCATCAATCGGATCCATGCAACTCTTATGTAAAACGATCTCAAATGTCATAAGATCTGAATGCAAACTAAAATAAGTATGGGTTAATTTAATAACTAAAAAAGGTTTATAAACAAAAACTAATTCAATATATAAATATATGTATACAATTACAAAAATTGAAAACCTTCTGTTTCGTAATTAAAACCAGTCAAGAATGGTTCAGCTAACTAGGGGTTTGAATGTGGAGATTAGAATGCTATGCCCAATAGATTTTTAAGTATACATATCCTTATCGAACACCAAAACAATTCACCCTTGTCAATGAGGTTTACAAGAAATAATTACAATCTATAATTTCTATTCGAAATAAAAACTTAGAAATTTTTTTGATCACCAAAAGTAAGAAGAAATCAAACAACCATCATAACATAAAGTGAAATAAATTAATTTTTAGGATTGATCTAACCATATTACGGGTTCATGATGAACTCTCTCTACTTCATTGTAGATCTATAACGTTTTGTCCATTTCCCTAAAATCACAATAACTTAAACCGTCCTCTATAATTTCACAAAAATAAAATTTCTTATAATTACCAGAACATAACCAACCAACCCAAATCAGTCAAGGGAAGCCAAGGTGATAATATGAGATTTATTCATTAATAATACATCAACGAAATATTTTTACACAAATACAAATATCTAGATCATTATGGTTGCTTGGCCATGGTATAGGCTCATGGAGGAATCATAAAATATTCTCACTTGGGAATATCCCTGGTAGGGTCTTTATAAACTTGTAAATATTATCATAAAAAAGTAAAAGACATAATTTAAACTTAGAAGGAGGATTCACATCCCTGAAAATATATAATTATAGGGTTTTAATTTTCATCTTTCTAAAGTGGCACCAAATCAACAACAATGCCATCCTCGCCTCCTTGGCATCAACCTGCCCTTCTCCCTTCAACTGCTCACTCACTACTTCACTGGCTCTCATCGTATCTCTCCATTCGGTCTTCTCTTCCTTATTTCCTTCCTACCCAGCACAGCGGCCCAAAACCACATCCCTACAAACCCTCTATTTTCTTTACAATCTACTCACTCTTATATATCTTCCCAAGGAAGTCAATCACCAAAATGATGGGCCATCTACGCTTAATAATCAAAACCTAAAATTGATTATTTGCTACAAATTTAATTTTAATGCCAGGATAGCTATGCGGCCAGAGTAAGGTTTTGCCCAAAATTCAGTCTCACCTCAAAGACGAAGCAGAGCTTCCTCCATATGTTTTAATATTTATTTCAAACCTGAGTATGGGACATATTCAAACATTGACCACGGTTAAAGGGAAAAATACAATGTTTCCCTTGTTTTCCGCACAGGCATTCAACAAACACCCTCCTTCTAAATGGTTCGTGACCACTTCATGGTCCAAAACATGCCATACGAGCGTCATGAGACTACAACGACCACCATGCATTAGATCTATTAAATAATAAAAAGTCTGTAAGAGCACATGCCAATGCGTGCCAACTTAATAGACTTCACCAAGTTACAGGATGAAATCATGTCCATAAACTCATACTAATTCAATTAAATTTCAATGTAGAACACTAGGTCCAAAATCAATTAAAACTCCTTTTAATTACAAATGCCCATCACCACAGGCATAGCTTATGATCTTTCAAAGCACGATGAAGTAAACTCCTCATCCATGCAACCCCACACACGTGCATGCGCGTGCACACATACACCTTAAATTTATATAAGAAATATTGGTCTAAATCTGATCGATGACCAGTAAAACCTGCAAGTGGGTCTTATCAATTTGGTTATATGAATGGAGCCAACTAATGGAGTCGTGATAATGGGTTGAGGTTTCCTTGTATTTAGGCATTCTTAACCTTTTTATGTTGGAAGATTATAAATATCTTGTTAATGTCTGTAAAAGTAAGCATAATACAATTTTCAACCCATCCAATAATATTTCAGATCTAACTAGTCATAATTAATATATGATTATCATTAATTAGTATGCTTAATTTAGATTGAAAATATATATATAAATTAAATCATTAAAAATATCATACAAAGTAAGAGAGTTACCAGTACACAACCCTTGTTTATATATATATATATATATAAAATAAAAAAAAGATAATCATAATAAAGTATAACATATTAGAAACATTAATTAAGAGGGAATATATTTTAAAAATATTATGTATATAATATTAAAAATAATTTGAAATTTATGTAAAAATTAATACCAATAAAATTAAGTAATTAAGATAAACTTATATATTGATATAAATAAACTTATATGTTAAGTTGTTTTTTAATTATATACAATATTAAATATTTTATAATATTATATATAAAATATTTAATTGAAAAAAAAATTAACTTGTACATAAATTTACTCTTATGAAGCACATTTAATAAATAAATGGAGCAACTAACTCTAAATAAGATATTTAATATACATAAACATTTTATATTAAATATAATTATTCTTTTTAATAAATTTACTAAGGATTTTTTATAAATCCTATTTATAAAGTGAATAAATTAACAAGTATAAATAGATATATAAACATTTATTAGAAGTAAACATTTTATATTAAATATAATTAAAAAAAGTTATAAATGTGTTAAATATTTCTTATACAATATTAGTTATAATGTAGATATATTAGCAGTTGCCCTGAAGGTGCAAACAATGTTGGGTATTAAGTATTGTATAATATATAATATATTTTGAGGCAAACTTATTTTGTTAGTGTCGCTATAAAATGTAATAAACATTATGAATGGTAATGGCACTATAACTATTGAGCTATTCGTACAACCCCTATTGAGTTACTTTACACCAGTGATTAAGATGTCTACCCCACAACTCTCCTAGTTAGAAAGATGTCTAATAATAAATTTATAAAATTCACATAAATACATAATAAAATGAAATGAATGAAGAAAAATAATTGTAAACAATACAATTCACATTCATAAATATAAATAAATTATATATATATATATATATATATATATATATATATATATATATATATATATATATATATATATATAAAAGAAAATGAAATGATCGAGACCGATTTTATATACTACTATCATATTTAATTTATTAGTATAAACAAAAACAATAATAACTTATAAAAATAATTGTAAACAATACAATTCACATTCATAAAAATGTTTAAGTTATATGATATATATAAAATACACAAAAATATATAAAATAATAAAATAATTATGGTGGATACTATGAACAAAACGATTTTTTATAATCATATTTATTTTATCCAAAAACATAATAATTTGTAAAAAATATAAAAAAATAAAAAAATAAAAATAAAAAATGAGAAAATGATAGAAATTTTTATAAATTTACACAAAATTTCAACGTTTTTACTATTATTTTTTAAAGACTTTATGTATTTTGGGTGACAATATCAATGAATGTTAAAAAAAAGCATAAAAATAAATAAATAATATAAAAAATTGGAAATGGTTAGTAGAGTCTATATAAATTACTAAGCCTATCTAAGTTTATGTTCACCGTTATTTTTAAAATGAATCTTATAGGATGTAAATATGTGCCAAGTTGGTACAAGGTGTCAGTTTCAGGTCTTGTCTGAAAGGCTAAGGATTCGAGAAAAGTTAAAAATTTCTTGACCTATGGTTGTCTAGTGTGTGAAGGGGAAGAGTAATAAATGTTATAAAGAAAAATAGTTCCATTAAACTGTTGAAGTAATCTTTATAAAACATTCTTTATAGATGTAAATCGAATTACTTTCGGAGAAAAGTGTGATATTGGAATTTTTAAGGTAAATATTGGTAAACATAAATTTATGTTTACAAATAATACTCATTTTTTTGATTATTTGAACAAAAAATTATTTTTTTTAATTTTTTTTACAAATGTTGTAAATGTTGTCTGTGTTTGATGACATATCATTATGTGAAGGTGAATCTCAAGTATAATTTAATATTAATTTTAATTTTTAAATATTGCTTAAGTTCAATGACATATCATTAGGTGAACCTCAAGTATAACTTAACATTAATCTTCATCTCTGTAACCATGTTGTGAATATCCTTAAATAAAAATTGACAAATTTTTAAAAAATATAATTCATTATATTTTTTATACTGAATTTAAATATATATATATTTTAATATTTATATATTAATTATAGTTTAATATTTTTTTACTTAAAATACACGACAATTATTATACTAAAAATCATTTAACATTATTTATACTTACATTAATTAATCAGAAAAAATATATAATTTATATTTAAATATTTATACTTATTATTCATAATTTATATTGCAAGAGTTATTTCACAAATTCTGAAAGATATAATTTTAAAAATCTATATTAAATTTAAATAAAATTATTTTAATATTTATGTATATTAGTCACTATCCTAGATTTTTAACGTATAATACACAAGCCTATTATTATATAATATCTCACTTTTATACTTACATTACCTGCACTTTTATGATATTTTACGAAATTACCATCAAAATATATAATCCCAAAATTTACATATTATTTTTGAAAGGTATATAATTCTAAAGGTCGTTCTCGTCTTAGTAAAATATTGAAGCGGTTAACTCTATTGCAAACACACTCCAGAGAAATTACAGTTCACTATATAAATCATTTCATACATTGTATGAATATTTTGGAAAGATTCTGAATATTATGGAACGTATAAAATAATTTGGATAGAATCTGAATAGACTATCAAAAATCTAAAAAAATTCTGTAGTGCATAGATATGTTTCCATGGAATAGTGTGGTTTAAAATATAAGATACTGCACATCATCATTCAATTATATATATTAGAAAGAAAACAAATTTACTATATTGAAACCATCAGTGATGACTGCCAAATTATATCAAGGTGGGGCATGGCATACAACAACAACAAGAGGAGGCCGACGATTGAAGAGGATTTCAACTAGGACAAAGTCTCAAGCATTTCAGATTTAGCTATTAGATGCAAAAGATTCATCAGTCCACCTATATTATAAAAGGTTTTTCCTACATTTTAATTATGGCATAATGACAACTTGCACACAATCATATTATGATGCTTGAACATCAAAGATTATTTTGTTGCCCAAGCAGAAGATAAAATAATTGAGAAGAATAACAAATTGATGTGTTCATGAAATGTTAGTTTCCAGAACAGATGATAGGTTTTTTTTTCGCATTACCCTAGTAGCATGATCTGTGTAATGTTATAAGTTTGAATGTTATTTAATACATGAATCATGGACTCATTCTGTCACCATACCAACGTAATCCGTTAATTATTCTCTGCAAGATGTAGATAATGTATTCTGTTTGGGATCGTCTTGTAATTCAACTTCAAGATCATCACTAAAACCCTATTAAATTTTATTACAAGACCTTACACAAAAAAACACATATCTTTTTTTTCTCATATGAAACGAATCTGAGGTGAATGCCTCACCGTATAAGCCTCTACCTAATTAACAAGCTTTGATAGATATATAAACATTTATGTAATATTTTATTTTACAAATAGTATCATCATATTAATTTCTAAGGAGATTTAATGAGTTAGAGTAGATTTGAATAAATATTATTTTTTTAATATTAAAATTAAATTAAACAAGATGTGTAAAAGAATTATTATTTTTATTTTGGTGTTAGGGTTATCTCTACACACATATTAGACAATTGAATATGTATGGATGGAATTGTGTATTGCTTATTTTTTTAAATAATAGATCATAATACACATAAATGGGATTCATGTCATAGAACAAGATTGAGTGTGGAATATTTTGACATTGGTTATTGAAATGAAAGTAGTTATTTTTTCTTGTAAAGTACCAAATGCATATTTGTATATTTAGTCATATAGCTAACTAATGTATACAATAGTTATCTTCTCATAAACTAGTTTCATTTATAAAGGAGCTATACGATAAAAATAATTACGTTGTTTTAAAATACTATTATCTATCATAAATTTCATGCAATATAAATAGTTCATGAAGATCTAATTCTAGTTATTCATATGATTTAATTGCACTTGTATCACCAATATGTAAACAATTTAAGAAATGGTCAATGATAAGATTTATTAGTTATAGAGGTTTATATTTCAAATGCAATAGCACATGAAATATGGTAAAGAGGTAATCACCAATATTTTACCTAAATAATTTACCTTGAAAAAGATGATGTTTACTAAGAGTATCGCCAATGTTATTGTATTGTTTTCTTATTCCTTTTTCATAGTCTTCTATAATTATTGGTTTCTCCAATGTTTCATCAAACTCTCTTGCATTTGTTGAGAGTATAATCCATTGATTTTAATATATATATATATATATATATATATATATATATATATATATATATATATACCTTATGTTTGAAGATATATAAACCTAATTTTTTCAGTCCAATGCACTATTACAAACCCCTGTATGGAGAAAAATATAAAATCAATTAAATAACTAATAAAATCAAATGACTTAAATTGTTTTAGAAAAAAATATATATATCTAATTAAATAACTAATAAAATCAAACGAATCTATTTTTTTTTGGAACAGTCAAATGCATTTGAACTATGAACTCAAAAAATAGCATAGATTTCTTTATGTGTATAAAACAAACGTAAAAATAAAATTTAAACATTACAAATATGATTAGGAGAACAACAAAAAAATATTTATTGCATTGTTCATGGATAATTAGTATAGGTATATGATAATATGCATACCTATGGTTATCTGATCACTGAAGTATAGGTAAATCTAGATATGTTTAATAAAAAAATGGCCGGAGTCCTAGGCTAGATGCCCCACTAATTATATATGCTTTTAAACTCCATGTTTAGGACAAGCACATATTTGGCACATTGACACTAAGTTCAACCCTATATCTAAACCACTCATGTCTTTCATACCTTGGAAGCTTAGTCATGACATGAACGACTAGTTACAGCGTAACACTTATATTCTAAAGTAGAGGACTGTAATCATGATAAATAACTTCACTGCATCTAGATCGCATCATTGTTCAGGACAAAATCTTTGACGATCATCATAATAAATTCATAGATTCTATATATATGCAAAACCAAAAAAATTATGGAATCTATTATGAGTCAAAGATATACATTGAGTAATACCAAAAAAATGCTACAAATCAATATTATCAAAGATTCACATTATACGCAATAAACTTGCACTTCAAAATGGGCTCAAAGGCAATCGGTCGTATTTATTACAAGCATGGACAACTCTGAATTCAATGTACTCTACATATCCTAGGTATAAAGATAATCATACAATCTAGAAGGTTTATAATATAACAACACTTGGTTCATGCATATGGCCAAAATGTCAAATATGGTTTTATATGTATCAAATATAGTCTAATTCATTTCTGGAATAAAAGTTTAATTGCTAAAAAAGATTTTTTCCAATTGCATTTCAAAGTTCAATGATACATGTTAAACATTTCCCAATCTAATATAAAGGACTTAATACACTTAAATACATCATAAAGCTAAAAGAATGTTACCAATTTCTTGCCAATACTTGGAATTATTTACATGAAAACACTCATTTAAAAGATAAAACTCTTAAAAATAGCACATCAAAACTCAATTTTGATGATAATATTAGTTGAGTTAAAAAATAAATCAAGACAATAGATCATAAGCCTTTGTGGCAAGTTTATTAAAGGTTCATTGTTCCCCACGTATGTTTTGCAATGACAACATTCAAGAAATAACAAATTTATAATGTTCTTGCTAAAAGTTCAGGAAGACAAATCATGTAAATGGTGTTTCATAATAACTAAAAGCAATTATCTACATTGATTTACATATTTTTCCATGTATCTCTGAACAATATACTCAAATAAAAGGAATTATACTATCGTATAACCTAGTTCTATTATTTATGTCTTGCAAACTTTTAATTTGAACAATAGATTATAGAAGATATCATTAAAACATAATTTATATCACAATAATTTAAATTCAAAAATATTTAAATATTTTACTTCTAACATAATTGATAAACAACACTTGTATGAACATATTTCAAATCGAGTTATTTAAATAGTAACAAGAAAATTATCCAGAAATGCAACTCGAATTTAAATCTTAAAATAAATGCAAATGTCAAGCACAAGAAAAGAAACTCAATTAAATTTAAAAATGTAAACGAACATAAAATCCTAAGTGAATCCTGTGGCAGTGTATTTGTAGGACAACGATTGCACATTGCTTGTTGGTCGTTGATCTAATTTTAAATTAAGCTACAAACAACTTGCAAACCAACTCAGATTTCCAAACGCTGATCAAGGTGAGTAATGTATTTTTTCATGTATTTTATTGTTTATTATTTCATTTTTTTCTCTCTCTTAAATTCATTAAAAACCTTTTTGATTTGTCTATAGGACATACATTAATTGAAATTGCATTTATTTTTCTCACAAAGTTGTATGATAGTTCTGTTTGTTTTAGTGTGTATGTGTGAAAGAGAATTGAAACTATAGTTATAGTTGGCATGTGTATAATAAAAATGCCACTATTTTTTATTTGAGACTATTTATTTTCTGATATTTTTGTATGAGTTCTTTAATAACAATTTGAATAAAATAAATGACAAAAAATAATAATATATACAATGTATATTGGTTGAAATGGATAAATGTTGTCATATTTCTCTAATTCTACATTCAACTAACATTAGCTTTTGTGAGTTATGAGTCTTTTCAATTTTCTAATGATAGTATTTAATAATTTGGTACTTCATAAAGAACTACACGATTATTGTTTTTTAAATCATATATTCTAAAAAATATTAAGAAAATTGTAATAGAATTACTATTTTATAAATAGAATTTACAATTACATTAAAATTAATGAATATTCTCAAATAATACGACTGATAATATTTCACTATTAATATATGATAAACTTTATTAAAAAATTATAATTTTAAAATCATATACGTTTTAAAAATTTTAAATGATTGAATAAATTGAAATGTGATTCCTATAATATTTTGCTTTGATAGGGACTAATAACTATATCCATCTTCTTTTGATTATCCACTCTTAAAAAGTGGACAATAAAATTAGTTTTAGCAATTATGGGAAATTAAAAAATGGGTTTAATAAAATTATTCTTATAATGCCAAAATTTGGGCTTTCCATATATATATTATGCTAGATATTTTTTGACCAAAGATATAAATATTTAGCTGGCATTAATCTCAAATTTTACAAATTAATATTGCATATACATTTATTAGATTAAATATTTTATTTGATTGAAAAAATAATTTACGATGAATTATAATTAAAATTTTTTATGTAAAATATAAAAATAGATAAATATGATTTATTATAAGACAATATAATTTTTTGAAATAATGTTGAAAATTAAACTTATCCATACACATATTATTAAATAAAATATCTTATTTTATCCATGAGATAATCCATTAAAAAATCATTTTGTTTATAATGATTTACAGCCACATAAATTTGTGGCAAGTGGGAAGAAAATAAAAAATATTGACGTTCAATCTCAAATATTGAAAACTAGTTTTATCATACATGTGTTAAGCTAAAGATTGTGTTTGACTTAAAATAAAAAACTGTTTTGTTTATGGTGAAATTTAACCTAGGAAATTTATGAAAAATGGTAAAATAGATTATCATGATTTGTTATAGGGTTTTATGAGTTTGTGAAATTGTGTTGAAAAATAAGATTGCCAATATATATAATATAATAACTTTTTTATTGATCTAAGAGATAATCATTTTACTTAAAACATATTATAATTACATAAACTTGTATCCAATCATTGAATCGATAATTATTACTAATAAATATTAATAAAAAATCATAATAATACATTAAAAACCCACGTAACTTATATTAATTAAATTAGAAAGAAAAATATTTATAAAACTACTCATAAAATATCACTTCATAATCATAACACTGCAACTTGAATCCACCAAAATTTATTCACTTGCATTGACTCAATAAAACAAACTTGGTATAAACCTAAGTCACTCCGTAAGTTAATTATTTTCTTATAACAATATTAAAATAAATTTCGACATAATATACTTTTAATAACCGTCCATAAAAAATTACCTAAAAAATCAGTAAAAGGATGTTCAAGATTATAATGCAATAAATTTAAACACGTCATATATAAAGGAAAGCTATGGAGAAAATAGTTGAAAAAAATCAAGTGCAGTAGAATGCCTGGTAGCTACAACCCTACGAACTAAAACCTTTCGTTGTTTCTTGCAAAAGAGCTTCTAGCAGTCACAAAATTGTAAGTTGGACCAACCAAAATTTGTTTACCTGTATTGAAACATGGAAAATAAAATCTATAAACCCTATCTTCTAAAATAATTTTATAATTTTAAAAATATCAAAATCAATGCGATACAAAATATTTTTAATGCATTTTAAAAAAAAATCGTATGATAAAATTAATTTTAAATAAAAAAAACCTATGACATTAAAACATTATTTTACTATATTATAATAGAATGCAGTCATAACCTTGGAAGTCGAACCATATCCATGTCTCTTTATATTAATCAAAGTAGATATAAATGTACTTGAAAACGTAATTTAAAAAGAGCACTTTATAAACAGCACTACAACGTGAAGCCGCCATGGTTTGTTCACCTACATTGAAACATTGAAACAAAAATTTATACACCCTAGCCACCGCAAAATGTAATTATTTTTTATAGTAATATTGAAATCAATGTGATTGATTAGATCTTTAATATTTGTTCATAAACAATGTCCATGGAAAACTAGTAAAAGGGAGTTCAAAATAACAACTAAATAAATATTAACATAGTGAAAATTTTTGACTTTAGTGGAGCATCTGGTAGCTACAACTTTACATGTTGAACCCTCTTGTTGTCTCGACTGTCAAACACTACAAATCGAATCATCAAAATAATTTAAAATGTATGAAAATTATATAAATTATTTATTCACAAAATATTTATAATATCGATAATATTAAAATACCGAAATAATGTTAATATTATAAGAAATATTTAAATCTAAGACAATAAATTTTATTCATCTATTTATATAATTAATGCAAAAAAGGGCCAACTTTTCGTAGGTCATAACTTTTGACCTGTAACTCTATTTGAGCTCTTCCACACGTCAAAATGACCATCTCGGAAAGTTTGATTCTACCCTTAGCCACATTACCCACTTATATTTGATTTAAGTATTTTGAAAAAGCTAAATGTGATCATCTAATTATCCAAAATTAGCTTTTAATGTTTTTTTCAAGAATTTTCTATTTTTAGAAATTGTATATTTTTAGAACCAAAAGTCAACTTTAGTTGAATTTCGTTCCATAAGCTAATTTTAGTATTTAGGTTATTTCAAGAAATATTTAGATCCATATGCACTTGCATATGAAACTTACTATAAATAGTAGCTACTAAAAATAGATGGTTTTTTTTAGATTTTAGATTTTTTAAATTTTTGCATGTCAACTCTAATTTCTAAGTTGAGGTTTATTTAAGCATGGTTTGCATTTGTAATTATTTCAATCAATAAATATGAATCAATTTCGAGTATTGTTTCAAGATCTTGGTCTATTGGAAATTTTCTTGTTTTTGATAGTTTTTGGGTTCATTATTTGGTATCAGAGCAAGTTCAAATCTTGAAGAAGAGAAAAATGGCGAGAGAACGAGAAAGTATGGCACAAATGAACTAAATTATGCAAGAGTTATAGATAAAATTTCAACAATTAACAGAGGTTATCACCCATCAAGCAAGGAGACAAGGTGGTGATGAGAAAGACACCGATCATGATGAGGAAATTCAGCAAGAAGAAGAATAGTACGAGCAGCAACCATCAATGGAAGAGAGGATGGTTCAGGATTTAGAAGGAAGAAATGAAGAAATCAAGGATGATGTTTCAAATTATGGAGGTAGTTTAAAACTAGAGGAGTTGATAGATTGGATGAATATCATGGAGAAGTTCTTTGAGTAGAAGACTATGAGAGAAGACAAGAAGGTAAAGTTTGCATACGTGAAATTGAAAGGTCATGCAATGATTTGGTGGGATCACCTATAGAAAGAGAGACAAAGAAAAGGTAAAGAGAAGATTAATTCATAGACAAAGATGGAGAAGAAGCTGAGAGAGAAATTTATTTCTGTCGATTATACACAAATTATATATTAAAGATTTTAGAATTTGAGGCAAAAAGATAACAATATACAAGAGTATACAGATGAATTTTATAAGCCTTCCATATGAGTAAAATATGATGAAATAGAAGAATAGATGGATGCACGATATGTAAATGATTTAAAATTTTCTATTCAAGATGAATTAAGCATGCATAGAATACTTCACATTGAGGAAGTTTATCAATTAGTTTCGAAAACAAGAAAAACAAAATAGACAATATTTCAGGTCATCTACTAGTTCTAAAAGAGGTGGATCTTCTCCAATAAGGGGACGAGGTGAGTTTAATACCACTAGAGGTGGTTTTAATGCCAATAAAGTTGAATTGTCATGTGGTGCATAAAGACAAGATGATAATAGGCAAGGGTTTTAATACCAACAAAGAGGAAGAAGATTTCAAAGAGGATGCGGTTATAGTGGTGCTAGAGGATGGTTTTTGAATCAACACATAGCTTATGTCTGTTATAGATGTGGAGAAGGACATAAAGCATTTGAGTGTCTACACTATCAAGATCAAGAAAGAAGTAAAGAAGATCACTCAAGAGTAAATCTAGTTAAGACTGAAATAGAAGAGCATAATACTGAAGTTGCACCTATAGATGTAGGAGAGAATCTCATGATGAGAAGAACCGTGATCACTATAAGGAAAGAACAAGTGCAGAATAAAGAAGGTGGTGATGTATGGTTATGATCAAATATTTTTCAAACAAGATATACTTCAAGTGAAAAGGTATGCAAAGTAATTATAGATGATGGTAGTTGTAAAAATATAGTTTCTAAAGAAATGATTGAGAAACTAAATTTGCAATGTGAAAACCATCTTAATCCTTATCGGATTTCATGGTTTAAGAAAGGGAATGAAGTTACAGTAGACAAAATGTGCTTAATCAAGTTTTCTATAGAAAAATCTTATATTGATGAGATATGATGTGATGTTATTCCAATGGATGCATGCCATTTGTTATTTGGGAGACCATGACAATTTGACAATAAAGTAATTCATGATGGAGCAAAGAACACATACACTTTTTGGAAAAGTGGTAGTAAGGTAGATTTGTTACCTTTTAAAGAGGAAGAGAAGACAAAAAACATGTTCTCTACTAAAGAATTTATCCAAGATATGAAGGTATCAAGTTATTATTATGTATTAGTAGCAAAGAATGAAGAAATAGAAATGGTGCCAATACCAACTGAAACAACAAGAGTGTTGAAATAATATGCAGATGTTATGCCTGATGAGTTATCAGATGGTTTACCACCAAAAAGAGATATACGTCACATTGATTTGATTCTAAGATCAACGCTACTCAATCAAGCAGCTTATAGGATGAGTCCAATAGAACATGCATAATTAAATAAATAGGTTATTGAATAGCTAAGGAAGAAGGTGATAAGGAATAGAATGAGTCCTTGTGCAACACCAACTTTGATAACACTAAAGAAAGATGGAGGATGGAGAATGTGTGTGGATATTAGAATGATTAACAAAATTATAATAAAGTATATATTTCCTATACCTTGTTTAGATGATATGCTAGATGTGCTTGCAAGAGCAAAATATTTTACCATGATTGATCTAAGGAGTGGTTATTATCAGATTCGAATTCATGAGAGAGATGAGTAGAAACTGCATTCAAAAATAGATATGACTTATATAAGCAGATAATGATGCCCTTCAGATTATCTACTGCACCTAACACATTTATAAACGTTATGAATATAGTGCTACGAAAATATATTGGTGATTTTATTATTCTTGATAGTTTTCAGGATCATTAATACTACTAATTAAATAAAAGAAAAAGAAAAACGTTAATTAATTTTTTAAAGATACTTTTAAAGTCAAAATATAATCTAAAAAATCATCAATGTTGATCTCTATCCATCGATAATAATTATGACTTAAAAATTACTAGCAAATGTCACTTAGAATTATCCTCTTCCAATATAAAATTTTTATAATAAATTTAAATTATATATATATATATATATATATATATATATGAAATGTGTGAGACCAATTTTATTTGTTAGATTCATGATCTCTTAGTTTCCATATTATTTCTATATCTATTTTTAATATAAGCATTACGATGCGTGGGGTTTTAATATTCATTCTATGTAATCATTATTCAATGTTATTTAATTGGCATTTAGATGACTTAAACACTTGTTTTATCTTTTTAATTATATCATTTCTGTTTTTAACATGAAATTAATTAATTTTAAGTGTGTTGTATTATAGATTATTTTCCTTTTTATAAGACTTGATTCTTGATGATGATAGATGGAACAAAGGTACATTTATAATATTGAAAATATGGTTAAACACTAATTATATGATAATTATGTATGGGTTGAAATATTTTTATATTATGATATTCTTAACATTTTTATGTTAGAAGATTAAAAATATTTTATTAATATTTGTTAAAATAAAAATATTATAAATTTTAATTAATAATTAATATTTTAGCTAAAATCAATCATAATTAATATTTTATTATCATTCATTAATATATTGAGTAGATTTAAAATTTATATACAAATTTAATTATAATCAATTTTCAATATAAAAACAAGCCCTTGTTAATATATAAATAAAATTTAAAAAAATCATAATAAGATATAAAATATTAGAAACTTTAATTAATAAGAAAGATATTTCAAAAATATTACGTTTTTATTGTTAAAAATAGTTCTAAAAAATTGGTTTAGAACTTATGCTACTATTAATAACAATAAAATTAAGTAATTAATTAATTTTAATTGTATCGTATTATAAATTATTCTGTCATAAGACTCTTGGTGATGATATATGGTGTAGTCTGTTCAATACTATTCAGTGGCTACATCATTTATGACACTCCAATTTGATTAAACAATATTTATATGACAAATATCTATGGGTTGCAATATCTTTGTACTTGGGTATTCTTAACTTTTTTTAATGTTGGAAGCTTATAAATATTGTTAGTGTTTGTTTAAGTAGGGATAACATAGCTTTCCATTTAGATAATAATATTTCAGATATAAGTAATCGTAATTACCATATGTTTATTATTAATTAATTAATATGTTTAATTTAGATTGAAAATATATATCAAAATTAAAAAGTAAAAAAATCAATAAAAAATAAGGGACTGACTATTACATAACCCTGGTTAATATATAGAAAAACTTTTTAATAAAAACTAATAATCATAATAAAGTACAACATATTAAAAACTTAAGAGGGAATATATTTAAAAAAAAATTTAAAATTTATGTAAAGATTAATACCAATAAAATTAAGTAATTAAGATAATCTTACATATTGATATAAAGAAACTGTTCGCGTAGCTAATTAATTAGATATTACATTGTTAGCGTAAGCATAACGAATAATAGTTATGCCAGTTTTGTATCAGTTACAAGTTTGCGGTTGTGTTAACCGTTCTCTATCAGGTATTTAGACTCTTCGCTGCATGGAATAAATCATTCAAGCTTTCCATCAGCTATCATCCGGTATCAGAGCATTTATATCCCGGAGCGTACGAAGCCTGAAGGAAGAAGGCACAGCGTGGAAGTCGATTGAGTAAATGTCACGAACTATTGGTAAAGCAGTCGATGCCTGCAGCCCGCCAAATCAGAGCAGCGACCCATGGCGGAAGTGACTAAGCCTGATCATGCTGGACCGAGTAGACCTGCGACCTATACAGCACACCGCTGCAGAGAGGAGAGAACGCTGGAAAGTGTGAAGGTCAGCAAGCTCGAAGACTCAGAGCGAATGTCTGAAAGAAGCATTTTACTCCTACACTTTGGCGCTTGAAAGAGATCGTCGATTTGCAATAAAAGATGGAGTCACGGTAGAAGGATCGTTGTAGCAGAAAACGATCAATGCCAAAGGAAAATGCAGCAAAAGGGAGATGGAACGCGAAAGTCTTAGCATTCCAACGTCATGGGACGTGAAAACCTGAATCAAAGTGCAGAAGTGTCAAAAGTCTGAACGAGTGCCGTATAAAAAGCGACTTGCAATGAAGGACGCAGCAGTCCGTTGAAAATCAGCAAAACCGAAGGAAAAAGGCAGTATTTGAATAAGGAACGTACATTTTTTATACAGAAATTGAAGCATAAAATACTGCTTTAAGTATAAACTTTTGTACAAATAATGTAAAAGTTTTTAAAAAAAAAATGTCTCTCCTATGCCTAACTCCTCGAAGAGCCGAATTTCACGTCGTGGAAGTCGAAGATGCGAAAAAAATTTCAATTTGGATAATTATGGGGCATCATCATTGATGGGGTTACCCATCTAACTAGAGTTGATGAGCGAATAAAATATGATAAGTTAGATGTAAAAGCTTTGATGTTGATCACACTCAGTATCACCAATGAGGATCAATCTCATTTTTGGGATGCCTCAACATCTAAAGAGGCTTGGGACATTCTATCCACCATATATGAGGTGAAGAATCGGTTGAAAATACTCCATTTCTAGTCAAATCTTCACACTCTCAATATGAAAGATGACGAGAAAGTTGAGGAAGTCTTACGTCGAGTAGTAAAACTATAAGTTGAATTGATTGCGCTTGGAGAAATGATCAAGGACGAGCTATTGATTTCGATCACATTGAGAGCTCTTTCATCTCAATTTCACACATTTATCATGACATTGAATATCACAAAGCAAGTAGTGTCTTTCAAAGAACTAGTGAATTTGCTTCAACAAGAAGAAGCCATCTAGTCTATGCAAGAAGAGTTTGAGGATACAGCCCTAATCTCCAAGCGACATGGTCCAAAATTCTAAGAACGACCACCAAAGCAAACACAATAACAACAAAAATTTGAAAAGGCAAAAAAGATGGTGTCACATTTGCCACACCAATATGCATAATATTGATAGTTGTTGGTATAATACCTTGACACAAGGCTCACCCAATCAAGAGTGCACATCCATAGAGATGAGTCACATAAATCCAAGATATGTCATCAACGATGGAAGCAGTGTGGACATGTATCAGCACAACATCAATAGGATGATGACTCTGAAGAGGAAGTACACGAAAAAGTAGAATGCAATGATGCATATAAGGACGTTGTTCTTGTCTCCCAAATCCCATCACACACGAGCTAAGTTTGTTTGATCGACTATGGCACTAGAAAGCATATGACAGGATTCATGAAATTATTTGATTCATTAACAACTCAACCAACTAGAGATCAAGTTCAAATTATAGACGACAAAGAGTATGTTGCATAAGGAACTGGCACTATCACCATTCCTCTTGGGATGCCAACCTGCACTCTCAAAAAGATATTGTATGTTCCTAGCTTGACAACAAATCTCTTGTCTTTAAGTTGGCTCTTGAATCATAAGGTTAATGTAGAGTTCATAATCAAGAATGACACAAAATTATATCTCCTTTCACTAGACAATCAGGTCATTGCTAGAGCTTTTTTGAGGGATGGAGTATTTGCCCTAGATGCAGTTTCATTTGATGTTTTTGATCTCTGTACCTTTACAACATTGTGGCATTATCGATATGGGCACTTTTTTGCTAGTTCTTTGTACCTACCAGATTAGCTCTAAGGCCATGGTTTGTGGACTTCCTTAGTTGTCTCATTCCTTGCATTTATGTCATAGATGCCTTATCAGCAAACAACATAGGGTTTCATTCGATCCAAGTTTCTCACAAGCCAAGAATCATCTCAATGTGGTACATACTAATGTATGCAGACCCCTATGTAAATCTTTCCATGAATTTAAGTATATTTAATTGCTCATTGATGATGTCTCTTGAAATAAATGGGTGTTCTTTCTCAAGAAGAAGAGTGAATCCTTAACTCATTTTAAGTTCTTCTACCACTTTGTTGTCATCTAGTCATGGAGGCCTCTTTGACTCCTCCACTTAGATTGAGAGGGGGAATATCCATCGAAGGAATTCTTGGCATTCTTGAAACAAGATAGAATCAAACAACACTTGACTGCTCCCTATATGCCACATTAGAATGGAATAGTAGAATGATGAAATCGTTTAATCATGGAGATGGATCATTACATGCTTTTCACTACGATGTTGGATGTACCACTTTGGACAGAAGTAGTTCAGACAGCTATATATCTTATCAACAGGGCACCTACAAAGATCTTGTATGAAAAGACACTAGAAGAGTTATGAAGTGGTCATAAAACTTTGATGTCTCAACATAGAGTGTTTGGTTGTACATCGTATATGCATGTCCCTACTAAAAAGATGAAGAAGATCGAACCAAAGACACTCTAGTGCCTTCTATTGGGATATATAACTACCTCAAAAGCATATCATCTCATGCATACAAAGATGAAGAAGATATATGAAAGTTGAGATGTGCTTTGCGATGAGTCATCATTTGACTCAATGCCATAGAAGGAGATAGAACATAACACTTCTTATACAGTATTCCTACATTTAGATGATGAGAATGAAGAAACTTCTCACAAATAAGGTGAGATGTAAGGTTATTTGTTCATTGATCCTACAAATTTGGAAACTAATTCTTCACTAAATCAGTAATAACATCAATGTCCAAAATGGGTAGGAAGCACCATCATTGACTCACACCTCAGCTCTAATCCAGATACTTCATCGAGCATTTAGACTAGAAGATAGGTGAGACTGGAATTTCATCTCGTAGTGATTAGTTTAGTTGTTGACAACACCAAACCAAAGATAATTTGAGAGGCTTTATGTCAACCTCAGTAGAAGAAGGCTATGGATGATTAATATGATGCCTTGATCAAAAATGGGATGTGGGAACTTGTCACTCTACCTATAAAAAATAAATCCATTGGCTACAAGTGAATTTATAAGAGAAAATAAAAGGTAGGTGGATCCATAGAAAATTATAAATCATGACTTGTTGTAAAGGGATATTCTCAACAAAAAAGAATCGACTATGAGGAGACCTTTTCACCCAATACTAAGATCAAGACCATAAGAGTTGTTTTCACACACACAACACCAAAGGGATGGAAGCTTTAGTAGATGGATGTGAAAAGTGCATTCTTAAAAGGTGATCTCAAAGAAGAAGTATACATGACCCACTAGAAGGCTTCATTGATGAAAAAAATCCACATAAGGTATGTCATCTAATTAAGTCATTTTATGGACTTAAACAAGCACCAAGGGCATGGTACATTAAGATTGATGATCATCTATTGTAGCATAGATTCATTTTTAGCCCCTCGGATACTAATTTGTATATAAAAAAGGTAGGCATAAAGATTGTCATTCTACTTTTGTATTTGGATGATCATGTGATCAAAAGAATTTTAGATGAACTTATAGAAGAAGTAAAGAATGAATTTAAGAAATCCTTCAACATGATAGATTTTAATGAACCCAAAAACTATCAAGAACAAAAAAATTACAAATAGGATAAGATATTGAAACAATACTCAATATTGATTCATATTGATTACTTGAAATATTTAAAAACTCACACCATCTTTAAATAAACCTAAACACAAAAATTAGAGTCTACATGCAAAATTTGAAAAAATTAAAATCTACAAAAAACATCTATTTTTAACAACTACTATTTATAGTAAGTTTCGCATGTAAGTGTACATGGATTTGAAAATTTACATAAATTTCCTAAATGCTAAAATTAGACTATGGGATGAAATTTAGTTCAAGTTGACATTTGGTTCTAAAAATATACAATTTCTAAAAATAGAAAATTCCATAGAAAATCATTGAAATCTAATTTTAGACCCTCAGATGATCATGTTTGACCTTCAAAAAATATTTAAATCAAATCTAAGTGGATAGAGTAACTTAATTCAGAATCAAACATTCTGAGATGGTCATTTTGGTACATGGAAGAGCTCAAATAGATTTACGGGTCAAAAGTTATGGCCTTTGGAAGGTTGGCCTATTTTTTTTGCATCATTCTCCTCTGGTTGAAAACAACTCGGATCCTACAAGTTACCCTAATTGCATAGCTACTATTTTTATGTGTTGATCTTCTTCAACTCCCATTCTATAATCCAAGTGTTATCTTATTACTAAAATCCTTCCCACTGCACTAAATACCTATTATAATTCCCTTGCTTTGTGTTCACCATCTTCATATCTAAAACTTGCACTATTTTCTCTTTCTTCTTCTTTGAAACATGTTGATCCTAATTTACTTATTCATCTTCATAATATTCATCATCTTATCCATGGTATTAATATAAATTTGAAACATTATATACCAAAGATATATAATTTTTTTGTGGTAAACTCACCTGATAAGCACTATCATTGATTTTCTTCACAATTTTGCATGGTCCAATTTCCATGTACATCAACTTATTGTATGTGCCTTTTGAAAATATATCTTTCCTCAAGTAAAACATTATCAACTCTCTTTCAAATACCTTGGATCTTCTTCTGACATCTGCTGTTGGTTTATATTTCTCTTTACTTTCTCTTTACTTTCTTCTTACTCCTTACAACTATTGTATATACTTTGCAAACACTTCCACATCATCACTAATGCAATATGCTATTGGAAATTGTACCAAATATAAAATAACCATAAGATTTCTCCCATAAATAATTTGAAAAGGTAACTTTCTTATCGATCTATACATTGAACTATTATATGTAAACTCAGCTTGTGGTAAAGCCAAGTCCCATTGCTTGGGATTTTTTTCCACTATGCATCTCCACAAATTTCCCAAGTTCCTATTCATAACTTCTATCTGTCCATCTATTTTTGTGTGATATACACTACTAAATTAAAGTTTATTACTTATATTCTTCCACAAATTCCTCCAAAAATGACTTAGAAATTTTGTGTCTCTATCGAAATAATAGTCTTAAAACACCATGCAATCTCACAATATCCATAATTAATAATTATGCAACTCTAGTGGCATCATTAGATTTCTTACATGCAATGAAATAAATCATTTTAGAAAATCTATCTAAAACAACAAAATTTGAATCGTTACCTCTGTGTGTGTTTGGTAATCCCAAAACAAAATTCATACTCAAATCTATCCATGGCCCTTTTGGAATTGGTAATGACATGTAAAGTCCAGTAATTTGTGCATGTCTTTTAGCCACCTGACATATTCTACACCTTGAAACATACCTTGTCACCTCTCACTTCATTTTGGCCAAAAATATTTTTCCTCCACCAAAGCTATTGTCTTTGTCTTACCAAAATGTCCAGCCAAACCACCACTATGTAATTCTCTTATTATATTATCTCACAAAGACCGAACTGGGATGGATAAATATTTATCTTTGAAGAGATAACCTTCCTATATAAGATAATCATCATGAATAATATATGTCCTACATGTTAATAGATTCTTTCACTATTCAATTATCTTTCTAAAATATGGATCAATATCATAGAATTCTTTGATGACTTCAAATCCAACTATTTCACTTACCATAGTAGTCAATAACGCTACCCTCCTACTCAATGCATCAACTACCTAATTCTATTTTTTTAATTTATGCTTCAACACAAAAATATACCAATGCAAGAAAGGAACCAACTTTGGATGCTTACTATTCAACTTCTTTTATGTATTCACATACTTCAAAGCCTCATGATCCATAAATAGTATGAACTCCTTTGGCACCAAGTAATGCCTCTAATGTCTTAATGCTTGTAAAATTGCATAAATTTCAACATCATAAGTAGAATAATTTGTTCCTACCTCATTCAACTTCTCACTGAAAAATGCTATTGGATTTTCTACTTCACTCAACACATAAAAAATTCCCACAAATGAAGTATAACAATCAACCTCAAATACTTTGTTAAAATTTGGTAATGCTAAAATTGGTTTTTCTATAATCCTCTTCTTCAAAATTTAAAAACTTTCTATGGCTTCTCTAGTCCATGCAGATTCCTTCCCTCTCATATAATCTATTATTGGTGCCACAATACTACTAAATTTTGTAATAAATTTTCTATAAAATTTTTATAAACCATGAAAACTTTTTATCTATGTAATGCTTCTTAGAATAAGCCACTCCACAATTGTGTTTATCTTTTCTTCATCCATTTTCACACCATCTGCTAAAACTACAAATCTAAAAAATACCAAATTATTCTGCATAAATTTGCACTTCTTTAAATTTACATACAACTTATCCTTTCATAACAAATCCATTACCATTCTCAAATGTTGTAAGTGTTCTTCTTTAGTCTTACTAAATATCAAAATATAATCTAAATAAACAACCATAAACTTACCAATATATTCTATTAGCACTGTACTCATCACCCTCATAAATGTTCTAGGTGCATTAGATAATCCAAAGAGCATCACTATCCACTCATATAATCCATCTCTAGTCTTGAATGCAGTTTTCCACTCATCTCCTTGATGAATTTGAATATTATAATAACCACTCATTAGATCAATCTTGGTCAAATATTTTGCTCCTGCAAACATGTCCATCATACCATCTAAATGAGGTATATAAAATATATACTTGATTATAATTTTAATAATTCCTTTACTATCCACACACAATCTCCATCCTCCATTTTTCTTTGGATTTAGAAATGTTGGTGTTGCACATGGACTCATACGCTGCCTTATCACCTTCTCTCTTAACAATTTAGTAACATGTTTATTTAATTTGGCATGTTCTATTGGACTCATGTTATAAGTTGCTTGATTGAGTAGAGCTGATCCTTGAATCAACTCAATGTGATGTTGTATATCTCTCTTCGACAATAAACCATCTGGTACCTCATTAGGCATAACATCTGCTTATGCTTTCAACATTATTGTTGCTTTTATTGGTATTGGCATCATTTTTATTTCTTCATTCTTTGCTACTAATGCATAAAAACAACCTACTACCTTTATATCTTGGATAGATTCTTTAGTAAAGAGCATGTTTTTTGTCTTCTCTTCCTCTTTAAGAGGTAAAAAAACTATCTTTGTAACACCTTTCCAAAAAGTGTACGTGTTCTTGGCTCCATCATGAATTACTTTCCTATTAAATTGCCATGGTCTTCCCAATAACACATGACATGCATCCATTAGAATAACATCACACCATATTTCATCATTATAATTCTTTCCTATATAAAACTTGATTAAGCACCTTTTATCTACTATAACTTCATTCCCTTTCTTAAACCATAAAATTCAATAAGTATTAGTATGTTTTTCACACTGCATATTTAGGTTTTCACTCATTTCTATAGAAACCATATTTTCACAACTACTACCATCTATAATTACATTGCATACCTTTCCACCTGAAGTACATCTTATTCAAAAAATATTTGATTGCAACCATGCATCACCACCTTATTTATTCTACACTTATTCCTTCCTTGGATTGATCATGGTTCTTATCATCATGGGATTCTCTCCAACATGTTTAGTGCAACTTTAGTATTATGCTCTTGTATTTCAACCTCAACTAGATTTACTATTGGGCAATCTTCTTGCCTCCTTTCTTGATCTTGATAGTGTGGACACTCAAATGCTCCATGCCCTTCTTATCCACATCTATAACAGATATAAGATTTGTGTTAATTCATAAATCATCTTGTAGTACCACCATAACCTCATCCTCTCTAAAATCATGTTCCTCTTTGTTGGTATTGTAACCTTTTCCTATTATCATCTTGCCTTTCTGCACCACGTGGCCATTCACCTTTATTGACATTAAATCCACCTATGGTGGTATTGAACCTACCTCACCCTATTATTACACGGGATCCACCTCTTTTTGGACCAGTAAATGTCCTTCTAAAATTTTATCTATTTTATTTTTCTTCTACCTTCAAAGCTAATTGATAAGCCTCTTCCATGTTAAGTATTCTATCTATTCTTAATTCATTTTGAATAGAAAATTTCAAACCTTTTACATACCTTGAATCCATTTTCTCTTCTATTTTCATCATGATCCACGTGAATTAAATTATATAAAATTCATTTATAGACTCTTGTATACTCTGATCTTTTTATCTCAAATTTTATAATATTCTATATAGGTTTTATGCATAATCCATAGGAAGAAATTTCTTCTTCAGCTTCTTTTCCATATTTTTCTATGAATTAATCTTCTCTTTACCTTTTCTCTATCTCTCTTTCTTTAGGTGATCCCACCAAATCATTGCATGACCTTCTAATTTTGTGCATGCAAACATTACATTCTTGTCTTCTCTCATAGTCTTCCACTTGAAGAACCTTTCCATGCTATTCATCTAATATATCAATTCCTTTGGTTTCAAACTACCTCTATAATCTAGAAAATCAACCTTGATTCCTTATTTTTAAATCCCAAACCATCCTCTTTTCCATCATTTGTGGCTATTCTTAGTATTCTTCTTCTCGTTGAACTTCTTCATCATGATTTGTGTCTTCCTCATCACCACCTTATCTTCTTTTTTGATTGATGATAACCTCTGTTAATTATTGAACTTTCCTCTATAGTTCTTTTATAGTTCGATTCATTTGCATAACACCTCATCATCCTCTCACCATTATTTACTCCTCCAAGACTCAAACTTGCTTTGATACTAGATAATGAACCCAAAAACTATCAAGAACAAGAAAATTAACAATAGGCCAATATCTTGAAATAATACTTAGAAATGATTTGTATGGATTAATTGAAATATTACAAACCCACACCATGGTTAAATAAGCCTAATCTCATAAATTATAGTCTACATACAAAATTCAAAAATATAAATAATAGAAATTTTAAAAAATAGAAAATTCTAGAAAAAATCATTAAAAGCTAAGTTTGGACCCTTAGATGATCATGTTTAGCCTCCAAAAAATAATGAAATAAAAACTAAGCAGATAGAGTGACTTAAGGAAAAATTAAATTTTTTGAGATGGTTGTTTTGGCATGTGAAATATTTCAAACAAAGTTACAGGTCAAAATTTATGGCCTCTAGAAGGTTGGACTATTTTTTTCTACATCAGATTTGGGGCTACTTCATTATTATCTTAGATTGGAGATATGGTAAAATCAAAATCATATTTTTGTCTCACAGATGAAATATGCCAAGACGCTGCTTGAGAAATATGGGATAACAAATTATAAACCAATGTCAACTCTAATGGAGAAGGGTTTCAACTATCTTGATTTCAAGAGTTACTTCAAGTAGATGAAACTCACCATAGGCAGCTTGTTAGTAGTCTCATTTATTTGACTTATAAAAGACTAGACATATGCTTTGCTATCAACTCTATCTTTCAAAATTCATGCAAGAGCCAAACAAATGTCATTAGGTTGAATTGAAAAATATTTTGAGATGTATGAGGTACAATTGATTTTGGTCTAGAATACAAGAAAAACTTAGATTTATTCTTTTAGGGTTACACAGACTCGAACTATGCTAGATTGGTTGATGATAGGAAATCAATCTCAGAGTATATTTTTCATCTCAGATATGAACCAATTTCATGGATATGTAAGAGGAAATCTATAGTTTCTCTCTAACCCATAGAAGCAAAATATCATGTTACGTGAGGAGATGTGTTTGAGATATGTTGCATTTTGTCTAACATAGACATTCCTAAAGATCAGCCACCATTCATTTTCTATGATAATTAGGGTGGGATTTAGAGCTTGTCAAGAATCCAGTATTTCATAAGAGGACCAAACACATTGAGGTACAATGCCACTATATTTGATAAAAAGTAATGAACCACCACATTTAGCTCTAGTATTGCCCAAAAGATTCATAGGTAGCAGATGTACTCACTAAGCCACTTGGCAATGTGAAATTTGATCTTTTTCAAGTGTACATTTGTAAAAACAATGTAATAAAGGGGGTAATGTTAGCGTAGTTAATTAATTATCTATTACATTATTTTATTAAACTATTTATTAGAGTAAACATAATGACTATTAGTTATACCAGTTTTGTATTAGTTAGAATATTTTGGTTGTGTTAACCATTCTCTATGATGTATTTATACTCTTTCTTGCATGTAATAAATCATTCAAGATTTTGATCAACTATCAGAAACTTATATGTTGATATTAAGTCTTGTTATTTCATTACATATTATATTAAATATTGTATATAAAATTTTTGATTGAAAATTAAATTGTACTTATACATAAATTTACTCCTATCAATATCATTTAATAAAAAAATGGATGAACTAAATGTAAATAAGATATTTAATATACATAAACATTTTATATTAAATGTAATTGATTTTTTTCTATAAATTTACTAAAGATTTCTTGTAAATCCTAATTATAAAGTGAATAAAATAATAAACATAAATAGATATATAAACATTTATTACAATTAAACATTTAATATTAAATATAATTTAAAAAGTTATGAATTCACTAAATATTTCTTAGACAATCTTAGTTATCAAGTAGATATACTAGTAGTTGTTTTGGAGGTGCAAGGACATCCAGATATTAAGTATTATATAATATATAATTCCTTTCGAGTCAAACATAGATTATAAGTATCTGTTATATAATGTAATGAACATTATGAATTGTAATGCTCCTATAGTTGTTGAGCTTCTCACATAACACCTGTTGAGTTGTTTTACACAGGTGGTTATGATGTCTAGTCCGCAAATTTGCCAGTTAGAAATATGTCTAATATATAAATTTATAAAATACACATAAATACATAATAAAATGAAATGAATGGAAAAATAATTTTAAACAATACAATTCTCATTCATAAGTATGTTTATGTTGTCTAATATATAAATTCATAAAATACACAGAAATGCATAATAAGATTAAATGATCGTATTTGATACTAAGGACGGACCAATTTTATTTAATACTGTCACATTTATTTTATTAAATTTATCAAAAATAACAATAATTTATAAAAATGATTGTAAAAATACAATTCACATTCATAAATATGTTTAAGTTGTCTGATATAAAAAATACACAAAAATACACAAAAAATGAAATGATCATGTCTGATACTACGAACAAACTAGTTTTTTATATTATCATATTTATTTTATTAATTTTATCAAAAAAAATGTAAAAGGCAAAAGAAAAATCTGAAATAATGGTGTAAATTTTTTTATCTGTTTACACAATTTTTCCAACATTTTTAGTATTATTTTTTTAAAAGACTATATGTACATCTAGGTGACAATATCAATGACTGTTAAAAATAAGCATAAAAATAAATAAATAATATAAAAAATTAGAAATGGTTAGTAGAGTCTATATAAATTTCTAAGCCTATTTAATTTTATGTTCCCCATTATTCTAAAATGAATATTATAGAATGTAAAGATGACCAAGCTGGGACAAGGTGCCAGTTTCAAGTTTTGCATGAAAGGTTAAGGATTTGAGCAAAGTTAAAGGTTTCTTCACCTATGGTTGCCTAGTGTATGAAGGGGAAGAGTAGTAAATTTTAGAAAGAAAAATATTGCCATTCAAATTTTAAAGTATTCCTTAGAAAACATTCTTTATAGGTGTAAATTGAATAACTTTCGGACAAAACTATGATATAGTAATTCTTAAGGTTAACATTTGCAAACGTAAACTTAAGTCTATAAATAATAATCATTTTATGATCATCTTGATGAAAAATCACTTTCTTCTTCTTCTTCTTAAATGTTTTGGATGTTGTTCATGTTTGATGACACATCATTAGGTGAAGGTGAACCTCAAGTATAACTTGACACTAACCCCTATCTATAAATGTTGTATGAGTTCAATGACATACCATTAGCTGAACCTCAAGTATTACTTAACATTAAACCTCATCTCTATAATCACGCCTCAAATATCCTTGAATAAAGATTGACAAACTTTTAAAAAAATATAATTCATTATAATTTTTATATTGAATTTAAATAAAATTATTTTAATATTTATATACTAATTATAATTTAATATTTTCACTTAAAATACATGATAATTATTATATAAAAATTTGATTTAACATATTTATATTTGCATTAGTTAATTGGTAAAAGAACATAATTCATATTTCAATATTCATACATATTATTCATAATTTATATTGCAAGAGTTAATTCACAAATTTTGAAAGATATAATTTAAGAAATCTATATTAAATTTAAATAAAATTATTTTAATATTTATGTATATTAATCACTATCACATATTTTTAACTTATAATACACAAGCCTATTATTATATATTTACACATTATTTTTGAAATGTATATAATTCTAAAGGTCAATCTCATCATAGGAAAATATTAAAGTGGTTAACTCTTTTGCAAACACAATCTAAATAAATTACAGTTCACTATATATATCATTTGATACATTGTATGAATGTTTTTGAACGATTTTTAATATTATGGAATTTAAAAACTAATTTGGATAGAATTTGAATAGACTATAAAAAATCCAAAAAAAATCTGCAGTGCATTTTTCAAGACCAATAGATATGATTCCATAAAATAGTGTGGTTTGAAAGATAAGATATTGTACATGATCATTCAATTAAATATATAAGAAAAAATATATATTTAAACCATCAGTGAAGACTATTAAATGATATCAATGTGGAGCATGATATATAACAACAAAAACAAGAGGAGGCTGACAATTAAAGATGACTTCAACTAGGCCAAAGTCTCAAACATTTTCATACTTAGCTATCAGATGTAAAATATTCATTAGTATACCCATATTGCAATAGGTTTTTCCTACATTTTAATTATTGCATGAAGATAATTCAAACCCAATCATATTGTGATGCTTGTGAAATAACCCCCGCCCCACCCCAAAAAAATTTGGAATTCTATATTAGAGTATATTTTTGGATGCGTGTTACACCCAACAACTTGCTTGCTGATGCAAGCAATAATCATTCAATATACTCACGTACTCACAACTGGAACCAAAGCAAGTGAAATGAGGTAATTAACTATGGGTAACTATACACAAAAGGTTTTATAAGGAAATAGGTTGTCCTTAAGTGTATTTATGGGGTTTAGTGCGTATCAATGTACTCATATATGGATAGGTGTTGAGCTCCATATGTGGCATGCATTATTACACATAGGACCATTTATAAGTCCTTATGCCTTAGTAAATACCTCACTTTCCTCAATGGGTTTTGATTCTGAGATAGTCATTTTGGCACGTGGAAGAGATCAAATGGATTTATGGGTCAAAAGTTATGGTTTCTAGAAGGTTGCCCTATTTTTTTCTAAATTATTCTCCTCTGGTTGAACTAACTCAGCTCCTATGATTTTCCCTGATTCTACTACTACCATTTTTCTTTGTCAATCATTTTTAGCTCTAGTTCTATAATCCAAGTGTTGTCTTCTTACTACAATCCTTCCCACTACACCAAATACCTATTATAATTCCCTTGCCTTGTGCTCACTGTCTTCATATCCAAAACTTGTACTATTTTCTATTTCTTCTTCATTGGAACCTGTTGCTCCCAATTTAGGTCTTCATCTTCATTATCTTTACCATCTTCTCCATGGAATTCATATAAATATGAAACATTAAATATCAGAGATATATAAAAGTTTTGTGGTAAACTCACCTCATAAGCATTGTCATTGATTTTATTTATAATTCTTCATGGTAAAATTTTCTTGTACTTCAACTTAATGTATGTACCTTTTGAAAATATCTCTTTCTTCAAGTAAAGCATTACTAACTCTCCTTCTTCAAAAACCTTGGATATTCTTCTAACATCCGTTTTTGTTTTATATTGCTCAATAGTTTCTTACAACTTTCTTCTTACTCCTTGTAACTACTACATATGCTCTACAAATGCTTCTACATCATCACTAATTCGATCTGGAATTGCCAATTATACCAAATCTAAAATACCCATAGGAATTATCCCATAAACAATTTGAAAATGTGACTTTCCTATTGATCTATTCACTAAACTATTATATGCAAACTTAGCTTATGGTAAATCCAAGTCCCATTGCTTGGGCTTCTCTCCCACTATGCATCTCAACAAATTTCCCAATATCCTATTCACAACTTCTATCTATCCATCTATTTGTGGGTGATATGCATTAATGAATTGTATCTTAGTAACCATATTCTTCCATAAAGTCCTACAAAAATGACTTAAAAATTTCTTGTTCCTATCTAAAGTAATAATTTTTAGAACACCATGCAATCTCACAATATCCATAAAAAAATAATTGTGTAACTCTAGTGGCATCATTGGTTTTATTACATGTAATGAAATGAACCATTTTAGAAAATCTATCTACAGCCAAAAAAATTGAATCATTACCGCTCTGTGTGTTTGGCAATCCCAACACAAAATCCATACTCAAATCTATCCATGGCCCTATTAGAACCAGTGATGGCATGTAAAATCTAGTATTTTGTGCATGTCCTTTAGCAACCTAACATGTTCTATACCTTAAAACATACCTTGTCACACCTTTATTCATATTTGGACAAAAATATATTTTCTCCACCAAAGCTATTATCTTCATCCTAATAAAATATCTATCCAAACCACCACCATGTAATTCTCTTATTATATTGTCTCGTAGAGACCCAACTAGGATGCATAATTTTTTCCTTTTAAAGAGATATCCTTCTTGTATAAGATACTCATCATGAATAATATCTATCTCACCTGTTAATGGATTCCTGTACTATTCAACTATCTTTGTAAAATATGGATCAGTATCATATAAATCTTTGATAACTTCAAATCCAACTACTTCACTCACCATAGTCGTCAATAATGCTATCCTCCTTCTCAATGCTTCGACTACCTAATTTTATTTTCTCGATTTATGCTTCAACACAAAAATATACCCCTCCAAGAAAGAAACCCACTTTGCATGCCTAGTATTCAACTTCTTTTGTGTATTCACATACTTCAAATCCTCATGATCTGTAAATAATATGAAATATGTAGGCACCAAGTAATGCCTCCAATGTATTAATTCTTTTATAATTGCATAAAGTCCAACATCATAATTAGAATACTTTATTCTTAACTCATTCAACTTCTCACTAAAATGTGCTATTGGTTTTCCATCTTTACTCAACAAAACACCAATTCTGACAAATGAAGCATCACAATCAACCTCAAACACTTTTTTAAAATTTGGTAATCCTAAAATTGGTCTTTCTATAATATTTTTCTTCAAAATTTTAAAACTTTCTATCACTACTCTAGTCCATATAAATTCCTTCCTTCTCACTCAATCTATTATTGGTGCCACAATACTACTAATTTTTTTTATAAAAAGTTGCTAAACCATAGAAACTTCTTGCCTCTGTAATGCTTCTTTGAATAGGCCACTCCACAATTTCCTTTATCTTTTCTTCATCAAGAATAACATCTACATATTCTTTCAACACTCTTGCTACTTCTATTGGTATTGGCATCATTTTTTTTTCATTATTTGTTATTAATACATAACAAAGAATTGCTACCTTCATATCTTGGATACATTCTTTAGTAGAGAGCATGCCTTCTGTCTTCTCTTCCTCTTTAAGAGTTAACAAAACTACCTTTGTACCACCTTTACATAAAGTGTACATGTTCTTTGCTCCATCATGAATTACTTTCCTATCAAATTACCATGGTCTTCCCAATAACACATGACATGCATCCATTATAATAACATCACACCCTATTTCATCATTATAACTCTTTCTTATAGAAAACTTGATTAAGCACCTTTTATCTACTATAACTTCATTCTATTTCTTAAACCATGAAATCTAATAAGGATTAATATGCTTTTCACATTGCAGATTTAGTTTCTCAATCATTTCTTTATAAACCATGTTTTCATAACTACCACCATCTATAATTACTTTGCATACCTTTCCACTTCAAGTACATACTATTTAAAAAATATTTGATTGCAACCATGCATCACCATGTTTATCTGCACTTGTTCCTTCTTTGGAGTGATGATGGTTCATTTCATCATGAGATTCTCTTCAACATCTGTTGATGCAACTTTAGTATTTTGCTCTTCTATTTCAACTTCAACTAGATTTAATCTTGCATGATCTTCTTGCCTTCTTTCTTGATCTTGATAGTGTGGACACTCAAATGCTTTGTGCCCTTGTTATCCACATACATAACAAACATAAGATCTGCATTAATTCAAAAACCATCCTCTAGCACCATCGTAACTTCATCCTCTCTGTAATCCTCTTCTTCGTTGTTAGTATTGAAACCCTTGCCTATTATCAGTTAACCTTTATGCACCACTTGAAGATTCACCTTTATTAGCATTAAAGCCACCTTTAGTGGTATTAATCCCACCTATTCCCCATATTGGATTGGATCTACCTCCTTTTGGACTAGTAGATGTCCTAAAATTTTGTATATTTCATTTTTCTTTTGCCTTCAAAGCTAATTCATAAGCCTCTTCTATGTTAAGTATTTTACGCATGCTTCATTCATCTTGAATAGAAAATTTCCAACCATGTACATACCTTTCATCCATCTTCTCTTTTATTTCATCATGCTCCACTCGTATGGAAAGCTTATAAATTAATATTTATACTCTTGTATACTGTGATCTTTTTGCCTCAAAATTCTAAAATCTTCTGTACAGGGTCTGTGCATACTCCACATGAATAAATTTCAACTTTAGCTTCTTTTCCATATTTTTCCATGAATTAATCTTCTTTTTACCTTTCCTTTGTCTCTCCTTCTATAGGTGATCCAACCAAATCATTACACGATCTTTCAATTTTTTGCATACAAACTTTACCTTCCTATCTTCTCTCATAGTCTTCCACTTGAAGAACTTCTCCATGTTGTTCATCTAATCTATCAACTCCTATAGTTTTGAACTACCTCCATAATTTGGAACATCAACCTTGATTACTTCATTTTTTCCTTCTAAAGCCTAAACCATCCTCTGTTCCATCGATGGTGGCTGACCTTACTAATCTTCTTCTTGTCAAATTTCTTCATCATGATATATGTCTTTCTCATCACCACCTTATCTTTTCTATTGATTGGTGATAAACTATCTTAATTGTTAAACTTTCCTCTATAACTATTGTATATTTTGGCTCATATTTAAAAAACCTCCTCATCCTCTCACCATTCTTTACTCCTCCAAGATTCAAACTCGCTTTGATACCATCTAATGAACCTAAAAACTATCAAGAACAAGAAAATTACCAATAGGCTAAAATCTTGAAAAAATACTGAGAATTGATTCATATTGATTTCTTTAAATATTTAAAAATCCACATGATGATTAAATAAGTCTAAACTCATAAATTAGAGAGCATGCAAAATTCAAAAAAAACTAAAGTCTATAAAAATGTCTATTTTTAGTAGCCACTATATATAGCAAGTTTCACATGTAATCACACGCTGCTCTAAAAATTTACATAAATATCTTAAATGTTAAAATTATAATATGGGATAAAATTCAACTGAAGTTTACATCTGATTCTAAAAATATAAAATTTCTAAAAATAGAAAATTCCTGAAAAAATCGTTAAAAGCTAATTTTGGACCCTCAGATGATCATGTTTGGCCTACAAAAATTATCAAAGTAAAATATAAGAAGATAAAGTGGCTGAAGGCAAAATTGAAATCTCCAAGATGATCATTTTGGCACATGGAAGAGTTGAAACAGAGTTATAGGTCAAAAGTTATTGTCTTCGAAAGGTTAGCCTATTCTTTTTACATCAGATTTGGGGCTACTTCATTATTGTCTTGGATTGGAGATATGAAAAGAGAAAAATAATATTTCTATCTCATAGACAAAATATTCCAAGACACTCCTTGAAAAATATAGGATGACAAATTATAAACCAATGCCAACTCCAATGGAGAAGGGTTTTCAACTATCTTGATTTCAAGAGTCACCTCAATTAGATGAAACTCACCACAGGGAGCTTGTGGAGAGTCTTATTTACTTGACTTATACAAGACCAAATGTATGCTTTGCTATAAATTATATCTTTCAAGATTCATGCAACATCCTAAAAAATGTCATTAGGTTAAAATTAAAAATGTTTTGAGAAGTTTGAGGTACAATTGATTTTGGTCTAGAATACAAGAAAAACATAAATTTATTATTTTAGGGTTACATATACATGAACTATGTTGGATTTGTTAATAATAAGAAATCAACCTCCAGGGTATATTTGTCATCTCATATCTGAACCAATTTCTTGGATAAGTAAGAATTAATCTATAGTTTCTTTCCAATACATAGACATAGAATATCATGTTGCATGAGGATATGTGTTCGAGGTAATTTTGTTATGTTGTATTCTATCTGACATAGACATTCTTGAAGATCAGCCACCAATCCTTTTCTATGATAATTAGGGTGGGATTTAAATCTTTTCAAGAATCAATTATTTTATGAAAGGACCAAACAAATTGAGGTCTAGTGACACTATATTTGATAACAAGTCATAAACCACCAAATTTAGCTCTAGTAATACCCAATAGATTCACAGGGAGCAAATATACTCACCAAGTCACTTGGCAAGGTGAAATTTGATCTGTTTAAAGGGTACATTTGTAAAAATAATGTTATAAAGGGGGGAATGTTAGCATAGCTCATTAATTAGCTATTACATTATTTTATTACACTATTTTTTTGAGTAAGCATAATGACTATTAGTTATGCCAACTTTGTATTAGTTAGAATATTGTGGTTGTGTTAACCATTATCTATCATGTATTTATACTCTTTCTTGCATGCAATAAATCATTCAAGCTTTCCATCAACTATCAGAAACTTATATGTTGATATTATGTCTTGTTATGTTAATGCATATTATATTAAATATTTTATAATATTATATATAAAATATTTGATTGAAAAATAAATTAAACTTATACATAAATTTACTCTTATCAAACTCATTTAATAAAAAATGGATGAACTAACTATAAATAATATATTTAATATACATAAATATTTTATATTAAATATAATTAATTTTTTTTTATAAATTTACTAAAGATTTCTTGTAAATCCTAATTATAAAGTGAATAAAATAATAAACATAAATAGATATATAAACAAATCTACCACTCAAAAATTGTGAATTCATTTTCCTATATGTGGAATACAAAAAAAACAAATCAATATGCACCAAAATAATTGTAAAACCTATTACAAAATACCAACAAAACCTCAAAGAACTCTATTTTCATCTTTTAGGGAAAAAAGGCTTGACCACTATCATTTGAAATTTTGAAGTGATTTTCAACTTCATCTACCAACCTAGTCCCTCAAGTGGGTTTTATAAGGTTGATTTAAATTAAAAATATCCAAAATAATTTTTTTTTATGATCCAACCTCCCATATAGTGACCTATTTACCTCTACTAGGGCCACCTCTAGGTCATTTTTTGTCACATATAGGTAGAGACATAGACTGGGATAATATGTAAGATACTTATGTTTATTAACACTTTTTATACCCTCACAAAGTGTTAAAATTAATTTAATTTCACTATTATATATTGACATAACTATCAAATCTTCCATCTCAGTATGGTGTTGTCAAGGAGACTCTTGTAGATGAAGATGAGTTGTAGTAGGCATATTGTGAGCAGGATTGGTGTAATGGACATAAAATTTGGCATTCAATGGGTTAAATACTCATATAAATACCTCAAAATACATTATTAACATTATAAAACATCTAAAATAAATTTCAAAATCTTCTCTTCAATGTGAATTATTCCTTCATGG
Source organism: Torreya grandis (assembly GCA_037957365.1). Lineage (NCBI taxonomy): Eukaryota > Viridiplantae > Streptophyta > Pinopsida > Cupressales > Taxaceae > Torreya > Torreya grandis. Next base: position 1,424,167 of record JARHVA010000557.1, read on the forward strand.
CACCTGTAGGTGCATGTTCATGGTGACTAAGTGAGGATGTTTGATATGAATATAGTAGTTATCTATTTTCACTCGTTAGAGGATCTCACATACATGTTCTTACTAATGTGATGTATTCAACCTATAAAGGCTATAAATATACTTCCAATGACATGATAAATATTTTCTACATGCGTGTTTCAACATGGTTACAAGTTAAACTGATCAAAGAGTTGATTGTGAGCATAGTAATACTGAAAACTTGTTATAAGCATGATGTTATGAGACTAAACATGAAGGGAGGATGATAAATATGGAATTTAGACATGGTAAAAATCACATCACATTCCTATGAGACCTCTTAAGAGAACCAAATATTCTAGAAATGAGGAAAAGTGATTAAGAGGTGTTCCATGACCTTCTCCCATGTGTCACCTTCCCCCATGGGCCATACAAGTGCCAAACTCACATTTTTTAGCTGATTACTTGATTTTTAGTTAGATGACCTATAATATTCCAATTCAACTAACATTTTTGATAGGTAATCTAACCTCTTAGATGTTTTAAAGGAAAAAAATGACATCCAAACAACTTGGGAACCATGCCACTTGCATTTATGCCCCATAAAAGCCCACTAAATGACCCAAAATGACAAATGGATTATTAATTGCTATGGCCAAGGATAATATAGAATTAAATACCATAAAATTAACTATAATACACCCCATGAAAAGATATTAGACCCCTTAAAACATCTAAAAGTCATGTTTTTATGTATAGAGGCCTCAATTTGACCTACAGGGTCAAATTTGGTCAACAAATTGGTGACTCATAGGGGTAGTATGCATGTTTTAATAACTAGGGGTAGATAATTAATTTTTTTTTTAATGAATTCATAACTTTTTTAATTAATTTACTAAAGATTTCTTGTAAATCCTAATTATAAGAAATATATAAGAAATAATTAAAAAAGTTATGAATGCACTAAATATTTCTTATACAATCTTAGTTAGAAAGTAGATATACTAGCAGTTGTTTTGAAGGTGCAAGGACAATTGGATATTAACTATTATATAATATATAATTCTTTTCAAGTCAAACCTTGATTGCAATTATGTAATATATAATGTAGTTGACATTATGAATGGTAATGCTCCTATAGTTGTTGAGTTATTTTACACTAGTGGTTACGATGTCTACCCCACAACTTTGCTAGTTAGAAAGATGTCTAATATATAAATTTATAAAATACACATAAATACATAAGAAAATGAAATGAATGTATAAAAATAATTTTAAAAAATATAATTATCATTCACAAGTATGTTTATGTTGTCTAATATATAAATTCATAAAATACACAAAAATGCATAAGAAAATTAAATGATAGTGTCTAATACTAAGGACAGATCGATTTTATATACTAATATCATATTTATTTTATTAATTTCATCAATAATAAAAATTTAGAAATTTGATTGTAAGAAATATTATTCACATTCATAAATATGTTTAAGTTGTCTGATATATAAAATATAGAAAAAATACATAAGAAAATGAAATGATCATGTATGATACTATGAACAGACTAGTTTTCTATATTGTCATATTAATTTTATTTCTTTTATAGAAAAAATAATAATTTTTTAAAAGAAAAAAAATTTGAAAAAGTGGTGTACAATTTTTTATCTATTTACACAAATTTTCCAACATTTTTACTATTATTATTTTTACGTACTATATGTACATCCAGGTGACAATATCAATGGCTATTAAAAATAAGCATAAATATAAAAAAATAGAAATGGTTAGTAGAGTCTATGTTAATTTCTAAACCTATCTAATTTTATGTTCACCATTATTCTAAAATGAATCTTATAGAATGTAAAGATGGCCAAGTTGGTACAAGGCGCTTGTTTCAAGTTTAGCCTGAAAGGTTAAGGATTTGAGCAAAGTTAAAGGTTTCTAGACCTCTAGTTTCCTAGTGTATAAATGGGAAGAGTAATAAATTTTAGAAATAAAAATAATGCCATTAACATGTTATATAAATCCTTAGAAAACATTCTTTATAGGTGTAAATTGAATTAGTTTTGGATAAAACTATGATATAGTAATTCTTAAGGTTAATAGTTGCTAACATAAGCTTAAGTCTACAAATAATACTTATTTTATAATCATCTTGATGAAAAATCACATCCTTCTTTTTTATTCTTCTTCTACTTTTGTTTTCAAATGTTGTAGATGTTGTTTGAGTTTGATGACACATCATTAGGTGAATGTGAACCTCAAGTATAACTTAACATTAACCCTTATCTGTAAATGTTACCTGAGTTCAATGACATACCATTAGCTGAACCTACAATATAAATTAATGTTAACCCTCATCTCTATAACTATGCCTTGAATAAAGATTGAAAATTTTTAAACAAATATAATTCATTATAATTTTTATATTAAATTTAAATAAAATTATTTTCATATTTATATACTAATTATAATTTAATATTTTTACTTAAAATACATGGTAATTATTATAAAAAAAATGATTTAACATTATTTACATTTGCATTAGCTAATTGGAAAAAAAACATAATTCATATTTCAATATTTATACTTATTATTCATAATTTATATTGCAAGAGTTAATTCACAAATTTGAAAGATATAATTTAATAAAATTATATAAAATTTAAATAAAATTATTTTAATATTTATGTATATTAATCACTATCCCATATTTTAAACTTATAATACACAAGCCTATTATTATATATTTACACATTAATTTTGAAATCTATATAAATCTAAAGGTCAATCCCATCATAGAAAAATATTGAAGCAGTTAACTCCTTTGCAAACACACTCCACAAAAATGAAAAATCACTATCTATATCATTTGATACATTGTATGAATATTTTTGAATGATTTTGAAGATTATGGAATGTATAAAATAAGTTCGATAGAATTTGAATAGACTATCAAAAAACTAAAAAAAGTTTGCAGTGCATTTTTTAAGACCAATAGATATGATTCTATAAAATAGTGTGGTTTAAAAGATAAGATATTGCACATGATCATTCAATTACATATATAAGAAAATAATTACTATATTTAAACCATTAGTGAAGACTGTCAAATGATATCAAGGTGGAGCATGACATACAACGACAACAATAAGAGGAGACTAACAATTAATGAGGATTTCAACTAGGCCAAAGTCTCAAACATTTAATACTTAGCTATCGAATGTAAAATATTCATTAGTATACCCATATTGCAATAGGCTTTTCCTACAATTTAATTATTGCATGAAGACAACTAGAACCCAATCATATTTTCATGCTTATGAAATACACCTCCCCAACCTAAAAAAAAAATGGAATTGTATATCAGAGTACATTTTTAGATGTGTGTCAGACCCAACACCTTTCTAGCCAATGCAAGTAATAATCATTCACTATAATCACATACGCACAACTAGAACCAAATAAGATAAACTGGGGTAATTAACTATGGGTAACTATGCAGAAAAGGTGTTATAGGTAAATAGGTTGTCCTTAAAGGTATTTATGGGGTTCATGGTGTATTGATGTACACATACATGGATAGGTCTTGAGCTTCATATATGGCACTTTTTATTACACATAGGATCATTTATAGGTCCTTAGCCCTTAGTAAATACCTAACTCTCCTAAGTGGATTTTGATTTTACTTGAGGATGTTGAAGTAGTTCAATTCAGTCTAACTGAAAACGATAACTCTAGTAACCCATATTATCATTTAGGTTAAATAGGTCTTCATTAAGATTACAATATATATTATTATACTAATATGATAATCATGTATGATTTTATAAATGTAAAAAAAAAAACCATAAATCAATTTAACACAAGTAGATTTATCCTAAATTCCCATAAGTATACAATATAAAATATTTTTGCATAAAAGAGGGTACAATCAAGAATAGAATAGAAACCAAGGCATCATAGGAAATTATTATGTGCTACTAGCTAAGGTTGTTAACTACCTCATGGTCTAAAAGTCACCACAACCTTGCTAATATGTTCTTTTTAGTTCTTACAACACCCAATTAATAAGCATAAAGTCATTATTTGATTAATGAACAATTATATAATTATGATCAAATTCGTTATTCATCAGATAGGATTCATCAGTAGCCTAAAATAGAATCTATGTTATGACATTGTATTGGTGATAGCCAATGATATATAATCAAATAAAAAATAATTTAATCTAATTGAAAACATATTGCAGCCAAGAGTATATTACATAAATTATTGATTATATATTGAATTATAAAGTTAAAGGAAAATAACATGTTTACTTCATATAAATTCCACATATAATTTACATTTTCTAGTCATAATTCAACTCAAAATTTTATTCAAACAAAAACCACTATCTCATTAATCCATTCTTATAATGAGTAATTTGTTAAAGAAACAATCCCCTTTATACAACACTTTCCATGTATGATAAAATATGATAGAGTAACATGTTTTAGATTTGAACAAGCATAATCTAGGAATGTATTCAATAGGTTTCAAGTGAATAATTTTCTTAGAATTACATAAGTAGTAGATTTTTTTTACATAGTGAAATGCACACAAAGTTATATGATCAACAAGTATCTTTTATACAGAAAAAGAATTCCAGCCAAGTTTCCAATTGAGTGGAACCAAAATAAAACATTTCATTTAAGGAACTCTTACAAAATAATGTTGAGCAAGTCATGGCATAGCAATGCCATAAGGTTTAGCCAATAGGAAAGAAGGTGATAACACATTTAGTCTATAAGGACAAAGATCAATAAGTATGTATTCATCCATTATTTCTTTATGAAAACATCAAACAAGGAAAATTACCTCACTTAACAATTCCTTTTCATACTACAAATAATATAGAGAGCTTTTATAATCAACTCAACAAAAATTCACTCTAGAATTCCAATTTAATTTAATTTCATACTAGGTATCCTATCATAGCATTCAAACTCAGATTTTTTTTTTCATTTCCATAATGTGTCTAATATTAACTTTGAAAAAATAAACCAACAATAATAGATTTAATAATAAAAATATACATACCTTTATACAAAACCAAGTATGTCTGAAGTATGCATTAGAGAAAAAAGTTTATTTATGTTTTCCACATATACCAATAGAATGTATAACTTGACTAATTGTATAATCCATGTATATCTAAAAACATCTAAGAAATATATATGTTCTATATTGTTTCCTCACTGTTAAATCATCATACATAATCAAATCACAAGTATTTATCTATGTAATATAAAGAGGGTTAGATAATGAATCAACAATGACCGTTCATTTAATTTGAAATCTAATTTACTTAACATGTAAAACCAACATCTTTATGTATTCTTTTAACATGAAAATAAATAATATGTATATGTCTGAGTAGATTCCTACTCATATTCACCATCAAGTATTCTTATCTAAGATAAATAAGATCATATAACTAAATCAAGAGATTAATGTTTCACTAATAATATCAAATGAATATTCAAATTTATCAATAGGCATGATGTTTATGTAAACATCTCAAATTAACTTATTATATGTAAATGAATTATGTTTAGCAAATATAATGAAACTTTAACATCTTACCATGTAAGTAACATTTAAACTTTTATTTCTCTTTTTGTTTATTCCATTTCCAACACAAGATTAACATGTCATAAATAACTAACATAATTAAACCAATATCAAATGAGACAAGATATTAACTATATTCATGAACCGAATAATATAAAACAATAACAACTAAGTTAAGAACATATAATCAACATAAAACAATTCATTACCGATTACTTTACACATATCTACAAGAGCATTAGGAATAGAAAAGAAAGTATCTGAATTAGACAAATCCTCCCAACCATCCCTATGAGCCAAACCATCGGTGACCCTTACCACCCCAACTATTGGCTAGATGGTGGTTTCAACTATGAGGGTCAAGAAGGGAATTCTAAGCAATTCAGATTTCAAACCATTGGACATCTCAACACAAACAATCATAACATAGATAAATGACAATCAAACACCATTCTAAGAAGAGACAAAAATAACCAAAATCAATATCTATATAATTTAGGAGTGGGGGTAACCACTGCAAGATACACAAAGGATATAAGAATGGATTTAATAAATAAATCCATTTCAAAAGAATTCAAAAAAACTAATATGGAAACCCTTGAAGAATACGATCAACTTATATTATCCTAGCTACCAATCTATAAGCCAAGCATACAAGCATACTGATTACCGCTTAGTTATTTAGGTCTAGTCTTGGAATAGTTACCCAACATGAATATAATTCACGTAGTCATATTAGAAAATATGAAGTATAAACATATAACTCAAACCAACTATACATATCCAAGCCACAATCCAATAATTAAACCCAAAAATCATAAGGAACCAGTCAATGTACTCATTTTAACTCAGCCATACAAATTACCCAAACCAAACATTCAATGATTCCAGTAATCATTCAAATAATAATTGATTATAAATTCAACATCAATCCATCATATTTAAGGGATAATCATGAGGTATCATGACCTCATATGATTCCCACGAATGACTCAAATCATTATAAAAATTGTTATAATTATGCAACAAAACACTTACATATTGAAAACAAAGTTACACCATAATATGAATAAAGATTCTAGAAACTTCACCCAAGTTCTTAGGGTTTTAGAAGAATATAAAATACACAAATATATATATTAAAACATTTAGCAAGGATTGGGCATTCAAGACAATACACATGGAATCTTAAAAATGAAAACACATAAAATTCCTAAATGAAATAATAACCTATTTGAAAAAATATTCTCATACACATAACATGTAAATAATTAATAAAAAAATAATAAATAGGTGTAAATATGTTCATAATAGAATCAAACAAGTCATGCAATATGAATAACTAGTCCGTCAACATCGTGACCTAGTCAAAGCTCATTTCAAAAGAACTCATGATAAATATAGAAATAAAACTCAGTCATTTAAAACTATAAGGAAAACCTAATCAATTCCAGATTATAACTAAAAGCAAACACTTATCATCTAATCACATAAATAGGGTGTCATGACCATTTTAATAATATACCAATTAATAACTAGCTAAAACAAAAGGCCATCGATATAACATACAACATAGGGCTGTAAAATATACAATGAACTAACCAATTTTCTATATTTCAATAGATCAAGACCAAAGTATATAGTCTATTATAACAAGATGTTGAGATCATTTAAAATAATACACTTAGTTTTAGTAAAGAAAATAGATGTAGAAACATGGATTTATACTAAAGGTGCATGGTAAATAAAGCAAACTATTTATTGAATACAAAAAACACATGCAAAAAAGACATTAAAACCCTCATTCTTTTATCCAAGTTGCAGAGTCAATGACCCAACTACGTGAACCAATTTATAAAATCATAGAGATTTAAACCATACACAGCTATGAATTTAAATCAATAATGGACACTTACATCGCATAAAACAATAAATACATTCTCCAAGATAAAGTTTCATATATATATATATATATATATATATATATATATATATAGAACTTATTTTACAAGTTCATATGCAAAATGAAAATATTGACTCCATTAAACACTAGATACTCATCCAGACATCCTAAGACTTCCATTTGTGTATGCAGCCTCAATCCTTTTTTAAAAAACTTTTCCTCAATAAAAAATAATAACTAGACAAACAATCTAGGAGGTTTATCTAGAAAACAAAGGAGAATAAAAAAACACAAAAATTCTAGCAGAGATAAAACTAGATTGAATAAAACTTTTTTTGCCATGCAATAGTAAAAAAACACCAAGCAAGCCCATGAATCAATCCACCATCACCCCTCCATTCTTCTCCATTCTTCTCCATCTTCCTACCTACATCTAATCCAACCACCACTAACTAACTCTGCACTCTTTCCATCCAACTCCCCATAACCCCATTAAATTTACACATTCAATGTGAGGAGAGAGAAAGCCTCCTCCATTACCATCAAACAACTCCCAATGCAACCCACTACCAAATTCTCAATAATGTAATAATCATAAATGACCATCAAGAAAAGTTAGTCATTAAACAATTAAAATAATAAATTTTAATAATAATTTAAAACATATTTAATTGTCTAATGCCACCGAACCAAATTATCCAAGCCACCAAATATATCAAGTAACCTAGGTTGTAGTCCATGTTGTGCGGGTGGCATGGGGTAGGTCTAGTTAAGCCTTTAAGGCATCCATGACTAAATAAGGAAGAGTCCGCACTAATATGGAGTGGTTATTTAGTTTTTAGAGGAGGGAAAGGAGTCCATAATGAGTCATTGTAAATAAGAGTAACAAGATCAATCAATTATATGACAATCATGTGGCAAACACACAATAGTATAAATATAGTACACAAAATAAAATGTAATAAGGCACGATTGAGAAGACAAAAACATAAAAAATATATAATCAAGACTGTCCAATGGTAAAAAAATAATTGAAAAATGTGGATACCTATCAGAACTCATCTGACTACCTAGAAGTCTCTTCACTACCCCAATATACTAATGCCAACATCAATCTAGGTCATATATTGATACCTACAACCACATAATATACATCAGTAGTACCCGATCGAGTAATTGATAATCAATTCCATAACTATAATAAAATATTAATTACAATAAGTAATCTATGAAATCGTCATGTACAAAATCAAAATATGTCAAGTCATCAACCTGTAGTTCAAGTATCACTTTAATGAATCTAACTATATGGTCCAACTTAAGTAAAGAAAAATAATAGTCAATTATACATCAATACCATTAATGTTTCAAATAGTATACCAAATCATTAAATATGAGGTCATAATATCCTCCCCCCTTAAAAGGAATCCATCCTGGTGACTAGTCAAACAATCATGCATAATGCTACCTAAAAATAGGTTTATCTTCCCAAGTAGCACTTCTTTCACTCAACAAGTCTCATTGAGCAAAAGCCAATTTTATGTCTCTATTTAATAGCATAATGTTGTGATAGTCTAGGATTCTCATTGGTTCTAACTATAAATGTTTTCAATCCAATGCATGAGAGGGATCAGGGATCTATTTTATTAGCAATTCAATAGGTTATACATCATGAATCCTTGATAGAGAAGGAAGAAAAACCAACTAATAAGAAACAAGACTAATCTTCTCCATAATTTTGAAGGTCTTGATAAAATATGGAGATAGCTTGGAAGTTCTAAAAAAGGTTATTGAGATTTTCCATGGTCTAACATGAAAAAAACCTGTCACCCATGTTTAATTCACATGGAGTCCTCTTTTATAAACATAACTCTTTTATCTATCTGATACTGCTTTCAGATTTTGCATCATTAATTCCATTTATTTGTAATATTCTAGTAGAAAACCAAGCCCAACAATAGCTCTATTTTTTAAGTTGTCCTAGCCAAGTGGAGTTCTGCACTTATACCTATATAGAGCTTCAAATACTGCCATCTTAATTGCATAATGATAGGACTATATATATATATATATATATATATATATATATATATATATATATATATATATATATATATATATATATATATATATATATATATATATATATATATATATATATATATATATATATATCCTCAACCACCTTGTTGAGCCTTTCAATATGACCATCTATTTTTGGATGATATCATGGACTAAAATTTGATTGCATTTTAAAGGCTACAGTCAAAGTTTGTCAAACTTGATGTAAACAATTTATCATGGTCTAAAATAATCACTTTAGGTATGCCATGAAGTCTAATCACTTCTTTCACAAAATGTTTTGTAACAACAAAGTGATATCCGTTAAATTTGTAGCAATGAAGTGGCCATTTTTATTGGCCTTATCAATCACCACAAGTATGGTATCATGTTTGCTACATGATTTAGGCAACCTCAAAATAAAGTTAATTGATATTATAGCTCACTTTTATCTTGGAATATAATGAGGGTACAATAATCCTCTTAGATGGTAATTATCATCCTTTACCTACTAACATTTTAAGCATTTTTTTATAAAATCAGTAACTTTTTGCTTCATTCTAGGCCAAAAATAAAACCTTCTTAGCTCATGTGTCATCTTCATGATGTTTGAATGAACATAATAACGTGTTTTATGCACTTCTCTTAACACAAAATTTATTAAGTCACCCAAATTGAGTACATAGATTATATATTTATGCCTTATAAGGCCATGTATTTCAATATAAAAATCAATAAAATTCTTTGCTATAGGCTCATCATCCAAACCTACTCTTACATCATGGCAGAATTCATCAGCAATTTATTATTCTAACATAGCACTTATGAATTTTCATTGCAAAATTGTCAAGGTAATAAGATACGTATATCTATTGAGTGCATCAACCACACTATTTTCCTTGCCATTTAAATATGATATGTCCATGTCAAAATTGCTCAAAAATTCCATCAATCCATGCTGGCACATATTTAAATTATCTTGAGAGAACAAGTACTCAAGGCTATAGTGATCAGATTTTACCTTAAAAGTTTTCCCTGCATAACATGTTTCCATTGTTTAAGTGTATGGATAATGGAAGAAAACTCTATGTCATGTGAAGAATAATTATTTTCATACTCTTTGAGATTTCATGACCAATAAGCCACAAATGTACCATCTTGAGTCAAGATGCCTCCATATCCTTCCTTAGAAGCATTGACCCATACTTCAATATTACCATTTATGTCCAGAATACTAAAAATAGGTGATGTTGTTAGTATCACTTGTAACTTTGTAAAAGCCTCTACACATTGAAGTGTCCATATGAATTTATTACCTTTGTGATGCAAATAATTGATATGATGGGATATGCTGGAAAGCATTTAAAAAAATCACTGGTAATAATCAACCAAGCCCATGAAGTTATGTACTTAATGCACATTTGTAGGTGTAGGCCAGTCTTGAATGTCTTTTATTTTCACTGGATCTAAAAAAATGCTAGCCATAGAAATAATGTGGCATAAGTAATGAATTTTAGAGTCATAAAATACACATGTGGAGATTTTTCCATATAGCTTATGTTGTCTTAGTATTTTCAAGACTAAATGAAGGTGTTGATGATGTTCAGCCTCATTCTTAGAGTAAATGAGAATATCATCAATAAATACTAGCACAAACGTATCCAAAAAGTGTATAAACATGTTGTTCATAAGTTATTAAAGGTTAAAATAACATTAGTTAATCCAAATAGAAGTAACATGACCTCATAATGTCTATATCGAGTTTGAAAGGATATTTTATGAATGTTCTCTTATCTTATTCTGAGCTAATGGTAGCCTGATCTTAAATCAATTTTTGAGAAATCTATAATACATTTCATTTGGTCAAATAAATCATCTATCCTTGGAAAAGGATGTTAATTTTTAATTATTACCTTATTAATCAAGTGGTAAGCAATGTAAAGTTTATTGTCCCATCTTTCTTCTTAATAATGAACATCGAAGCACCCCAATGAGACACACTTGGCTAGTTGGTTTCATTATCCAAAAGTTTTTGTAGCTAAACCTTTAATTTTTGTAGGTTAGACACATTCATATGGTAGATATATTTAGATGTAGGGATAAATACAATCATTATATCTATTGAAAAATAAAATTCATTCTTCGGTAGTAATCTAGGTGTTTTTTGGGGAAGATATCCATGAACTTATTCAAGATCAAAAAATCTACATGAACCAGTTCCTTTTCTTCGGGTAACTTTTTCATCTGGACTACATAAATCTCATAGCTCTTCCTAATATCCCTTTTCAATTTTAAGGCTAAAGGTGTCTTTCATCTTTTTTTCCCTGGAATACCTTACATTTCTACAAGTTTCCCAAGATCATTAATTCATTGCACTCTTTTGCCAATGCAATCAAATGTGGCTTGGTGTTCTTATAGCTAATCCATTTTAATAATGAGAGCATAATATCTCAAAAGTGTGATGAATATATTTACATTGGTATGTAAGATACCAAGATCAAGTTCACCTTGTTACAAGAATTCAAGAATAGGTAGCTTTTTACTGGTACCAAACTCAACATCTCAACCTTCTCTAATCAATATAGGTTAGATTTTATATTATTTAATAGTAAAAGGAAATATAAAATAGTTTATTAGACCTAAATCAATTGAAATAGATAATGGAAACAAATTTATAGTACCTTTCATTTCAATTAGGGTAGCCTTTAAGTTAGCATTTCAATTATCAATAGCAGTATATACTCTATGATTGGTTGATTGGCCCAATATTAGCTTGGGATAATATATTTTAGAGTGGTTATCACCACATTTCTAGCAAACAACAGGTCTAGATAAAGCTACTAGAATAGTATTAGCACCCATGGATTATCAATGTTGGTTATTTTGATGTTGTTCCTTCTTAAAATAACTAGACTTAGATAATCCTTGAGACATGAAATTTCTATTCTGATTAGAAAAGTTGTTAAAAAATTTATTGTTACTAGAAAATATGTGATTTTGGTTTTATTTCAAAAATTTATTATTCATGGGAAAAATACTTTTGGATTTAGATTTTTGCTTGTTTGATTTGAAATCTTGCCTTGCCTTTTAGCGAGACTTATCTTTTTATTCATCCATATAGGATGATTCAATTGATGCTACAAAAGTTCTTGAGTTTGTCATATTGATCTCATGCATCAATATTTTTTTGAGCCCAAGTTTGAACTTAGTGATATTGGTGTCCTCATCATTCCTATAGTTTACATGATGCAATAGATTTAGAAACTTGTTCTCATACTCAAAAACATACATGGTTTCTTACTTTAGAAGCTATAAATTACTTATTTTATGCTCTTTACAATGTACATTCAAGTATATTTTTCAAAATTGTGTCTCAAGAACTAACCAGGTTAGGTTCATAGGCTAATATTTTTCAATGTCACAAAGGTAATTCCACAACAATGCTACAAGATTGACTAGTTGATGAGCTACCACACTTGCTTTCACATTTGATGGCATGTTGTGCAAGTTAAAATAATTTTTTAAGTGTGCCATCCATGCATCAACTTCATCACTTGATTCCTCACCCAAAATGATAGGTGGTGGATTTTTTTTCAAATCTTTGATGATTGGGTTAATTATGGTCAAAGTTAGTTCTTATATTGTAGGTCCTTCTACTTATCCCATTTTTAATTTGGGTACTTCCTCTTGAGATACTCCTTCAAGATTGTTCAGCCTTTGTTCTTGGCTATCAATCTTTCCTTCCAAAAATTTTAGGGATGTAAAAGTTCCATTGAGGATTTTAGCATGCTTGTTATTTGGATTCCCACCAACTATATCAGTATTAGAGACCTCAATCTTGCTATCAAAATTATTTATGGATAACTCTTCGTGGTTATGAATAAGGATGTGGCCTCACCGACCACTACCTCATCCTATACCTCTACCCCTAGCTAAATTAACATTGTATAGATTATTCTGAATGTTTCCACCACTTGATCACATGCTGACTATCCTACGAAACTACAAAGTAACAACTTAGGAGATTATATATTTAAAAATATTCATTCCCAAATATACTTACAGTAGAAAATTATTTAAATCCCAGATGAAACAATCCTAAAAAAAGAGAATTGTATATCAAAATAAATTTTTGGATGTGTTTCAGACCTAATAAATCAATTGTTGATGTAAGGGATAATAATTAAACATACTCATGTACTCACAACTGGAACCAAAAGGAGGTGAAGTGAGGTAATTAACTAGGTGTGACTATGCACCAAAGGTGTTATAGGGAAGTAGGTTGCCCCTAAGGGTGTTTATGAGGTTTAGGACAGACTAATGTATGCATATATGGAGAAATCATGAGTGCCATATGTGGCACTCATTCTTTAACATATGACATTTTACAAACCCATAGCCCTTGGTAAATACCTTACTTTTTTCAATGGGTTTTGGTTCTGCTTGAGGATGGTAAATTAGTTCTATTCAATCTAAATGAAAAGGATAAATCTAACAACTTATGTTATCATTTACGTTAAACATGGATTTGTTATGAGTACAAGATATATTATTGTACTAATTTCATAATCAAGTATGATTTTAGAAATATAAATCATAAACATCAACCAGTAATCAATTTAACACATGCATATTTATGCTAAATTCCCATAAGTATATAATAGAAAAATATCATTGCATAAAAGAGAGTGCAATCAATAAAAAAATAGAAACCAAGGTATTTTAGGCAATTATTAAGTGCTACCAACTGAGTTTGTTAATTACATCATGGTTTAAAGGTCACCACACCCTTTCCAAAATGTTATTTTTAGTTCACACAAAACCATATTAGTAATTATGAAGGCCATTATCTGATTAATGAACAATGATAAAATTATGATCAAATTCATTATTCATTAAATAGGATTCATCGATAGCCTATAATCGAATCTATGTTATAATATTTTATTATCAATATCCAATGCGATATAATCAAATAAAAGAGAATTTAATGTAATTGAAAACATATTACAAACTAGAGTATATTCCACAAATCATTGATTATACAATCAATTATAAATTTAAATGAAAATAACGTGTTTACTTCTTATAACTTCCACATATACTTTACATTTTCTATTCATACTTCAACTCAGAATTTTATTAAAATAATGAGCAACTATCTCATTAATCATTTCCTATAACAATGAATTCGTTAAGGAAACAATCCCCTTTATTGAACACTTTCCAAGTATGATAAAATATAATAGAGTAACATGATTCAAATTTGAATAATTATAATATATGCATGCATGCAATAGGTTTCAACTGAACCATAAATTTAGAAGTACATAAGAAGTAGTTGTTTTTTGCATAATTAAATACATACAAACTCATACCATCAATAAGTGTCTTTCATACATAACAATAAATCCAGCTAAGTTTCCATTTCAGTGGAACACAAATAAAATTTTATATTTAATCAACTTACAAAATAGTGTTGAGCACAACATGGCACAACAGTGCAATCAAGTTTAGCCAGTAGGAAAGAAAATGATAGTACATTTAGTCCATAAGGATAAAGATCAACATGTATGCATTCAAATATCATTCATCTATGCAAACATCAAACAAGTAAAAGTACCCCACTTAACAATTCCATTTCATACTACAAATAATCTCGACAACATCTATAATTAACTCAAAAATAATTCATTCCAGAATTCTAATTTATTTTAATTTCATACTAGGTAGCCTTTAGCATAGTATTCGATCTCAGAAAATTTTCTCATTTTCATAATGTGCCTAATATTAAATTTGAGAAAATAAACCAACAATAATATATTTAATAATCAAAATAGACATATCTTTATACACAACCAAGTATGTCTTAAGTATGCATTAGAGAAAATATTTTATTTATGTTTTCCACATATACTAACATTTACAACTAGACCAATCATATAATCCATGTATAGCTAAAAACATCTAAGAAATCTCTATGTTTTATATTGTTTCCTCATTGTTAAATCACCATACATAATCAAATCATAAGTATATATTTATGTAAGATAAAGAGGGTTAGGTAACAAATCAACAATGACCATTCTTTTAATTGAAATTCTAATTTACTTAACAAGTAAAACCAACATACTTATGTATGATTTTAACATCAAAGTAAATAATATGTATATGCCTGAGTATACCCCTACTCATATTCACCATCAAGTATTTTTATATAATCTAAAAAATATCATATAATTAAATTAGTAGATCAATGTTTCACTAATATTATCAATTGAATATTCTAAGCTAGCAACAGGTATGATGTTCATGTAAACATCTCAAATTAACTTAGTATATATAAACGAATTACCTTCAGTAAAATAATGCAACTTCACCATCTTACCATATAATAAACATTTAAAATTTTATTTCTTTTTCCACATATTCCATTTCTAACACAAGGTTAGCATATCATAAATCACTAACATAGTTAAACTAATATCAAACGAGATAAGATATTAACTATATTAATTAACCAAATAATATGAAATAACAACAACTATGTTGATAATATATAATCAACATTAAATAATTCTTTACCAATTATTTCACATCTATCTGCAAGATCATTAGGAATGGAGAAACAAGTAACTCAATCAAACAAACCTTCCCAATGAGCCCTATGAGCTCAACTATTGAGGGGCCTTACTGCCTAAACCATCATCTAGATGGTGGTTCTGTCAACCATGGTTAAGAAGGGAATTTTGAGCAAGTCGGATTCGAAATCATTGGACATATCAACACAAACAATCATAACATGGAAAAGTGACAATCAAACACCACCCTAAAGCTAGACAAAAATAACCAAACCAAGTATTGATGTAAATTGGGAGTTGGGATAACTATTACAAGCTACTCAAAAGATATAGCAATAGATTTAATAACTAAATTCATTTTCATAGCATTCATAAAAACCAACTTTAAAACCCTCCCAATATACGATCATCCTAATTATCCCAACTACTAATCTATAACCCAGGAATACAAGCATATTGATTACCACTTAGTTATTTAGTCCTAGACTTGGAATGGTTACCCAACATGAATATAATTCATATAGGCATATAAAAAAATATGAAGCATAAACATATAACTCAAACTAGTTATACATAAACAAGCCATAGTCCAACAATTATACCCAATAATCATAAGAAACCAATCAACATATTCAATTTGACTCAGCCATACAAAATTTCCAAAATAAATAGTCAATGATTCAAGAAATCATTTAAACAATAATCAATTATAAATTCAATGTCGATCCATTTGATTGGAGGGATCATCATGAGGTCTCACAACATCATATGATTCTCATGAATCACTAAAATCGTTATAAAAGTTATTATAGTTATGCAACAAAATACATGCATGTTTAAAATAAGGTTGAACCATAATATGAATAAAGATTCCAACAACTTCACTCAAATTCTCAGTGTTTCATTAGAATACAAAACACACAAATATCCAAATTAAAACCTTTAGCAAAGATAGGTCGTACAAGATAATATGTAGAAAATATCCAAAATGAAAACACCTATAAATCCTAAATGAAATCATAACCTTGTCGCAACAAATCTTTCTGTCCTAGTAACATGTCAAGGATCAACAAAATGATAACACACAAGTGTAAATACGTTCATAATAGAATTGAACAAGTCATGCAACATGAATAACCAGTCTGTCAACATCATGACCTAGTGATATTTAATTTCAAAAGAATGCATGATAAACATAGAAATAAAAATCAATAATTTAAAACTATAAGTAAAACCCAATTGATTCCAGATTTTAACCAAAAGTGAACACTTAGAATGCAGTCACATAAATAAGGTGTCTCAACCATTTTAACAATATACTAGTTAATAACTTGCTAGAAAAAGGCCATCGATATAACATACAACCCAACCCTTCAGAATTTAAAAGAAACTAACCATTTTTTTTGGATTTCAACAAATCAAGACCAAAGTATACCGTAAGTTAACGCAGGGTGATGAGACCTATTTAAAACGATACACTCAATTATAGTAATTCAAAGAAACACAACATTATGGATTTATACTGAAGGTGCAGGGTGAACAAAATGAACAATTTACTGATTACACAAAACGCATGCAACAAAGCCACTAAAACCCTCATTCCGTTATCCATGTAATAGAGTCGATGACCTAATTGGGTAAACAAATTTCTAAACCCCCAGAGATTTAAATCATACATAGGCATGCATTTAAATGAAGAATGGACACATGCAGCCCACAAAACAATAAAATAGATTCCCCAAGCTGAAGATTCAAACAATTAACAAAGGTAGTTCAAAATAACAACTGAATGAATATCAACACAGTGAAAAAAATTGACTAGAGTGGAGCATCTGGTAGCTACAACCCTACAAGTTGAACCCTCTTGTTGTCTCTCAAAATAGTATACCTAACAGTCGCAACACTATAAGTTAAACCACCAAAATTTATTTGCATTGAAAGAATTAAAAATAAACCTCTTATATAAACTCTACCCACTATAGAAGTTAATTTTAAAATTATATAAATATTAAAATCAATGTGACAAAATAAATCTTTAATTTGTGCATCAACAATGCCTGTTATGAGTAGTAAAACTTTGTTAAAATGATAGAGCAATACATATCCAAGCAATATGCATGAATCAAAATGAAAAATCAAAACAAACTCTGCAATTACAATATAACATATAATATCCTAATCTTTTGATTAGGTTTAGATGTGGTCGGGTTCACTTAAATTGACTAATGAACATGATTCTTTGGATTTTTTTGTAGCCATCATTTAAAATTGGCACACCAGTTTGAGTAGTAGAGAATGGGAAGTGGTTAAGTGTCTTATGCTGAAGAGAGTAGTTGGGACCTTTTATTAAAGGAAGGGATTGTATGAAATTTTTTACAGACATGTTGCAGTATTATTTCACTTTATTTTTAGTGATTATGTTTATAAAAAATTGTTAATAAGAATCTCAATCATTATTATTATCACCAAAGAAAAAAAATATTAATTGTTTTATAAAATTATATAAAATTATTTTATAATTAATTTAAATTCTATTTGTATCATATCATACATTATATTATATAAGTTATTTATTTTCAATAATTTTCAAATATAATATAATATATTTTGAAATATTTAAATAAGATTTAAACGAATTATTAAAAAATAGCTTTTTAAGAATGCTATTTTATTAAAAAAAGTTCACTACTTTCATAAGAATCTATTTTCACTTTATTGTACCATAACATTTAAAAATAATCAAAGTATATTGAATATTCTAAGATCAATGATAAAATGATGATTTCAGAAATCAATAACATTTGATATACTTTTTCTGTCACGCTTCAAAGTTTATAATAAACAATCGAATCAGATGGAAAAAATACTAATTAATAACTTAAAATATATGGCAACTATCTATAAATCATCTATCCATGAAGCATTTATAATGCTGATAACATTTAAATTTTTAAATATTATTAATATTATAAAAAATATTCAACTCTAAAATAATAAATTGTATTAACTTATCTATATAATATTAATTAATTAAAAGAAAAAGGAAAAAGATTGTTATTTTTTTTAAAGTTATTTTTAAATTTAAACACTCCATCGACAATAATTTTAACTTGAAAATTACTAGCAAATGTCATTTCGAGTCATCCTCTCTCGAAAGGAAATTTATATAATTAAATTATAATAAATTTAGAATAAAAATTATATATATATATATATATATATATATATATATATATATATATATATATATTTGTGTGTCAGGGGAAGAGCATCAGTTTTATCTATTAGATTCATGATCATCTTAATTTTCATATTATTTCACGTACCTATTTTTGAAACAAAGATTATGATGTGTGGGATTTTAATGCTCACTATGTTTAACCATTAATCATTTCTATTTATAACTTAATTGGTATGGTTGTGACCTAAAAATCTATTTTACATTTTTAAGTATATGATTTCTGTCTTTAACATGAAATATCAAGTGTGTTATATTATGGATTATTATTCTTTCCATAAAATTATTGGTGCTGATATATGGAGTAATGGCTTCTTTATTTTTTTAGAGGATACATCATTTATGACATTAAAATTTTGATTAAACAATAATCATATGACAAATATGTATCCTTTGAAATATCCTAATAATTAGACATTCTTAACCTTTTTATGTTGGAAGCTTCAGAATATGTTAGTGTTTTTCAAAATAAAGATATTATAGATTTTACCTTAAACATTAATATGTGTGTGTGTGTACACCCACACATTTATGTGATATTTTAAATTATAAATAAAGTCACTGTGTTAATTTTTAGAAAATTCAATTATTTATATATGTATATAAATAAAATTTAAAAAAGAGGTTTAAAACAATAATAAACTTTATATTAAATATAGGTTATAAAATTATATTAAAAACATTATTTAAAAATTATATATTAAATAAAAATTATATAATAATATTATGATTTAAAAAATTATATATCAGACTCTGAATGTTATACAATCTTAAAAAGTTATTATTAATTTTATTTTAAAAATTTAATTATAAATTTATTAAAAAAAAATCAATAAATAAATAATATAATATTTATAATCATAATACATATGTTAATATTGAATAATTTTAAAAATTCTTTAATTAAAAAATAGGTTTAATAACATTTAAAATAACCATCATATTCCTTTGATTATCCACTCTTAATAGTGAAGACATGTAGCTATATTTCTTTGATTATCTTTATAAAAAAAAAGAATCATGAAAGTAGAAGGCATGCAACATCGTTTAGAGATTTAATGTATGCAAGCCTTTATGTATCTCATAAGATCCACCAATCAGGTCTAAAACAGGGTTTGTGGGCGAGGGAGAGGGAAGTCAATGGGAAGTATTGCAAGCTTAAAATAAAATAAAGATCTCAAAAGATTGATAGTGCTGTCTAAATTAAACATCCTATGACAATATTATCTACTATTTTATAAGACCTTCCCATTTTATACTTTAATAAAACATAGATCAAAATGGACTACTCTTCAATAAAGATCTCTCATCATTCCGATGTCATATTCTCAAAAATACACGTAAATACTAGAAGGCAAAGAATACAAAATAAGGACAAAAAGTCTCTACTTCACATTTAGCTGTAAGATTGTAAATCCGTAAAAAGTCTCTACCTAACATGTGTTAATTGATGTCCAACAGACAGAGAAGACTCTTAATCTTGAGATCAATTCAACATTGGCACTTTTTATGTGTCCAAAGGCCTGCTGGAAAAAAATAATTGACTGATATGGGTGGAAGGGAAATCCATTCAGAACAGTACATTTACATTGACTAATGAACATGATTCTTTTGTTTTTATGGTATTCATCTTTTCAGAGCAGCACACTAGTTTGAGTAGTACAAAATCGGAAGTGGTTAAGTGTCTTATAGGGAAGAGAGTAGTTGGGAACATTTATTAAAGGAAGGGATTGTATGCAATATGTTACAGATATGTGCTTGTATTATTTCAACAAACATGACTTATTGAAAAAACTAATTGACTGACATGGGTGGAAGGGAAATCCATTCAGAACAGTACATTTACATTGACTAATGAACATGGTTCTTTTGTTTTTATGGTAGTCATCCTTTCAGAGCAGCACACTAGTTTGAGTAGTACAAAATCGGAAGTGGTTAAGTGTCTTATAAGGAAGAGAGTAGTTGGGACCATTTATTAAAGGAAGGTATTGTATGGAATATGTTACAGATATGTGCTTGTATTATTTCAACGAACATGACTTATTGACTAATGGACATCATTATTTGATGTGATTCAAACCTAATATAGTAAACATTCACTAATGGACATGAATTTTTTATTTTCATTGTAATGAATGATGATGTGATTCAAACCTAATATAATAAACATTCACTAATGGACATGAATTTTTTATTTTCATTGTAATGACTTTTTTAGTGCACTACACTAGTTTGAATAGTATAACTCTTTTAATGTTAATGATTGATCATTCAATGTGATCCAAACCCAATATAATGATCATGACTTATTGACTAATGGACATGAATCTTTAATTTTTATTGTAATGATCCTTTCAGTACAATACACTAGTTGAATAGTATTACTCTTTTAATAAGAAAAAAAATTGATGAAGTTTTAATGTGGTCAGGGTCACTTAAATTAACTAATGATTATGATTCTTTGGTTTTTATTGTAGTCGTCCTTTCAAAGCAACACACTAATTTGAATAGTACAAAATGGGAAGTGGTTAAGTGTCTTACAAGGAATAGAGTAGTTGGGACCTTTTATTAAAGGAAGGGATTGTATGGAAAATTTTACACATATGTAGTAGTATTATTTCAATGAACATGACTTATTGACTAATGGACATGATTCTTTGATGTGATCCAAACCTGATATAACAATAATGACTCATTGACCAATGGACACGAATCTTTGATTTTTATTGTAGTGATCTTTTCAATCCAATAAGAAACAAAATTGATAAACTGTTTTGTAAAAACATTAATTGGTTTTTATTTTAATGGTCTTTATAAAACAATATAATATAAACAATTATATGTTAATAAGAATGTTAAACATTAGTTGTTTTGCAAAATAGCATTCTATTTATTTTTATTACAATTAATATAAATTCTATCTAAATTAATTTATATATTAAATGAATATATTAAAATTTATTTTGAATACATTATCTAAATAAAATTTATATGGAATCTTTAAAAAATCTGAATTTTTTTGTTGTATTATAAAATTTAAGTATAATTATTAAATATTAAATCTTTTAAAATAATGGACAAGATATTGTGTAATTCCATTTGTGTGATACTATAATTTTATTTATCATGGTGTTTAATTCTATTTTTATTATCATGGTGTTTAATTCTATTTTTATTATGTTATAGCTCCAATTCTCTAACTATTTTCAATGATACCCTTTGTTATAAATACACACATTTTTTAATCAATCAACTTGATTAATATAGTTTTATGATTCTTTTATTGAGAAAAAAGTATTTTATTGTTACTTATTTTCATTATCTTACAATGTATTAGATTTAGTTTATTAGTAAGAGACTTACTTGGATTTTTTAGTCTATACATCTTGCTTGAGCATTTTTCTTAGAGATAACAATTGTGGGTCTTATGCCTTATTTTATTTTTACTTTTCTCCTAATACACTTTAGGGTGGGAATTGAAGTGTGTTCACATTAGGCGAAATGTTCCCATTCCTTACAAGTTTAGATTATCTTTATACACACTATAGGATATGGTTATGTCTCACTTATAATAATTTAATTAGTTATCACTAATAAATGTGGCTAATAAAGTTATATAATTTATTAGTTACAATGACTCATGTAATTCATATAGATTCTTATGAAAAAAATATTTAGTTAGACATCACTTTTGTGATGTTATAACTCTACATCTTGTTAGTGTAGGATCTATTAATACAATTTGTGCCATCTTTGATAAGTTTTATCTATATTTTGTGATATTTTTTGACACCTTGATATTTAGTGTGATTCTCTATTGTGAGTGTTTCCTATTACGTCTAGATTTTATCAATACTTTGGTGATCAAGTAGTGGATTTAAATCAGTGTTACATATATTTTTCTCTATTCCACCTATTCAACACTAATGGGTGAGGTGGGGGACTTTTTTTGAGTGTTTTGTATAGCTTTCTTGGGTATCCTTTAACATCTAAGGTTCTATCAATTCTTATATTGATGACATTTATTTTGTGAAATATTGTGTATTTTTACACCTAAATTGATAGTATTAATGTTAGCATCTATTACATAGAATCAATTCTTTAGTATTTAAACACTAGATTGAGACAACCCATGCAGTTTGTTTTTGAGTTCTTCACTACGATTCCATTCAATTATACTCTATGTGATGGATTCAACCCATATAGTGTATATATCGTTAGTGATTGACCAAACTATTATCTTTCAACATATTAGTGTGCTACTTGAGTGTACATCACTTAGATTATTTATGGCATATATTATCTTGTCCAATCACTTATACTTTTTAATTGTTTTTTGAGTGACCCTTGTAACATTTCTTAATTTTTATAGAGTGCATTTATTGTAAATAGGTACCTGATTAGTTATAGTTAAGATGACCTATTTTCATAGGATTTTATGTCTCATTATTATTTTATATTTCTTCGTATATTGCACTTAAGAACCAGGGTGGAAATTTATTCACTTTATGCTAGATGTTATCATTATTTACTAGTCTAGATATTATTCATGCACACAATAGGATATAATTAAGTACCACTTAGATAGGGTTAATTAGTTATCAATAATATATGTTGATAATAATGTTAAATGAATTTACTTATGAAAAATAGTAATCTGATTAACGCACATGATCATGAACAATATATTTTATGCGACTCCAATTTTTTGATGTTGTAACTCCACTTCTCATCTTGTATAATAACGTATTTGTGATTTTGAAACTCCACTTATCATTATCTATTTTTTAATAATACCCCTTGTTATAAATATAGTAGCTTGTATATTATTTAATAAATAAAGCTTATTAATATAAATTTTAAATTATTTCAATGAGGATTACATATTCCATTATTTTTTTTCATTGTATTAATAAGTAATTTCAGGTTATTTGAATGATTCTCTTGTGAAGAGAATTATTAGATTTTCTATATCTATACACATATGGATCAAATGATATATATATTTTTTAATTTTAATTTTCCAAGTAAAATAATTGTTCTAATAAATATGGTCAAATTGACATTAATTTTAAAACCAAACATTAATTGTTAATAACACACAAACATAAAAAATTTACACCGTTCACCTTTACTGCCATTACAGAATGCCTATCCATGTAATGACTTAGATTATAACTAGTAAAAATATATAAAAATATATGACTAAAAACATCAATAAATATCTATCATGAGTTTAATATTTTGTATTTTTCATATGGTTTTTCCCATTGAAGGCTCCACACTGATTGCCAACTCAATAAGCTTCTCCAAAAAGCGATCAGAAAAAATAGGCCAACCTTCCGGAGGTCATAACTTTTGACCTGTAGCTCTGTTTGAGCTCTTCCACACGCCAAAATGACCATATTAAAAAGGTTATTTCTTTTCTAGGACATTATATTTGCCTAAAAATGGTTTTGACATTTTTGGAGGTCATACATGATCATTTGAGGGTCTAAAATTATGAATTAATTTTTTTGGGTTTTTCCTATTTTTAGAACTGGACATCAAATTTAGTTGAATTTCATCCCATAGTCTAATTATAATGTTTAAGATATTTTTGGAGTTTTAAAATACAGGTATTTTTTTAGATTTTTTTTTTAAAAAAAATTTTGCATGTAAACTATAATTTCTATGTTAAGTCTTATTTAAGTGTGGTTTGAGTTTGTAATTATTTCAAGGAATCAATACTAATCAATTCCAAGTATTTTTTCAAGATCTTGGCTTATTGATAATTTTATTATTCTTGAGAGTTTTTGGGTTCATTATCTGGTATCAAAGGAAGTTCAAATCTTGGAGGAGAGAAGAATGGTGAGAGAATGAGGAGGTATGGCATAGATGAACTAGATTATACAAGAGCTATAAAGGCAAGTTTAATAATTAATAGAGGTTATCACCAATTAAGCATGGAGATAAGGTGGTGATGACGAAGACACAAATCATGATGAATAAATTTAGCAAGAAGAAGAATAGCAAGAGTAGCCACCATTGATGGAAGAGAGGACGGTTCGAGCTTTAGAAAGAAGAAATGAAAGAATCAATGTTGATCCTCCATATTATGGAGGAAACTTAAAAATAGAGGAGTTGATATATTGGATGAATAACATGGAGAAGTTCTTCGAGTGGAAGAATATGAGAGAATATAAGAAGGTAAAGTTTGTATGCATAAATTGAAAGGTCATGCAATGATTTTTTGGGATCACCTACAGAAAGAGACATAGAGAAAAGGTAAAGAGAATATTATTTCATGGAGAAAGATGGAAAAAAAGCTGAAGGAGAAATTTTATCCTCTGGATTATACACAATCCCTATACATAAGATTATAGAATTTGAGGCAAAATTGTCATAGTATACAAGAGTATACAAATAAATTTTATAATCATTCCATTTGAGTGAAGGATGATGAAATAGAAGAGCAGAAAGTTGTAAGGTATGTAAAGGGTTTGAAATTTTCTATTCAAGATGAATTAAGCATGCATTAAATATTTAACATGGAGGACGCTTATCAATTAGCTTTGAAGGATAAGGGAAAACAAAATAGACAAAATTTTAGGACCTATACTAGTCCAAAATGAATCAGATCCCCTCCAATAAGGGGATGAGGTGGGTTTAATGCCACCAGAGGTGGATTTAATTATAATAAAGGTGCATCATCACTTGATGTAGAAAGGCAAGATGATAATAGGTAAGGGTTTCTATACCAACAAGGAGGAAGAGGATTTTAGAGAGGATGAGGTTATGGTGGTGCTAGAGGATGGTTTCTAAATCAATGTAGATCTTATGTCTATTATAGATGTGGAGAAGAAGGGCATAGAGAATTTGTGTTTCCACACTATCAAGATCAAGAAAGGAGGAAAGAAGATCACCCAACATTAAATCTAGTTGAGGTTGAATTAGAAGAAGAAAATATTGAAGTTACACCAATAGATGTTGGAGAGAATCTCATGATGAGAATAACCATGATCACTCTAAGGAAGGAACAAGTGCATAATAAAGAGGGTGGTGAAGCATGGTTGCAATCAAATAATTTTTGAACAAGATGTATTTCGAGTGGAAAGGTATGCAAAGTAATTATAGATAGTGGTAGTTGTGAATATATGGTTTCTAACAAAATGACTAAGAAACTAATTTTTCAATGTGGAAAACATCATAATCTTTATCTAATTTCATGGTTTAAGAAAGGGAATGAAGTTACAATAGATAAAATGTGCTTAATCAAGTTTTCTATAGGAAAAACTTATAATGATGAGACATGGTGTCATGTAATTCAAATAGATGCATGCCATTTGTTATTGGGGATACTGTGGAAATTTGACATGAAATTAATTCATAATACAGCAAAGAACACATACATTTTTTGGAAAGGTGGCACAAAGGTAGGTTTGTTACCTCTTAAAGAGGAAGAAAAAACAAAAATCATGCTCTCCACTAAAGAATTCATCCAAGATATGAAAGTAGCAAGGTACTGTTATGTATTAGTGGCAAAGAATGAAGAAATAGAAATCATGCCAATACCAATAGGAGCAATAAGAGTGTTGAAAAAATATGCAGATGTTATGCCTAATGAGTTACCGAATAGTTTACCATTGAAGAGAGATATACAATATCACATTGATTTTATTCCAAGATCACCTCTAACCAATCAAGTATCTTATAGGATAAGTCTAATGGAACATGCAAAATTAAATAAATAGGTTACTGAATTGCTAAGAAAGAAGGTGATAAGGGAGAGTATGAGTCCATTTGAAATACCAACGTTGCTAAATCCAAAATAAGATGGGGGGTCGAGAATGTGTGTAGATAGTAGAGAAATTAATAAAATTACAATAAAGTATAGGTTTCCTTTACCTCATTTAGATGATATGATGGATGTGTTTGTAGGAGAAAAATATTTTACCAAGATTAATCTAAGGAGTGGTTATTATTAGATCCAAATTCGTGAAGGAGATGAGTGGAAAACTGCATTCAAGACTAGGGATGGCTTATATGAGTCGATGGTGATGCCATTCAAATTATCTAATGCATCTAACACATTTATGAGGGTGATGAATAAAGTGCTATGAGAATATAATGGTAATTTTTTGGTTATTTATTTTGATATTCAGTAAGACTAAATAAGAACACTTACATCTTTTAAGAATGGGAATAGATTTGTTACAAAAGGAGTAGTATGGAAATTTGAAGAAGTGCATGCTTATGTTGAATAATTTGGTATTTTTAGGATTTGTAATTTCAACAAATGGTGTGAAGTTAGATGAAAGAAAGATAAAGGTTATTTTTGAGTGGCATATTCCAAAAAGCTTTACAAAGCTAAGAAGTTTCCATGGTTTAGAAACTTTTTACATAAAATTTAATAAAAAAATTAGTAGTATTTTGACACCAATAATAGATTGCATGAGAGAGAAGGAAATTACATGGACTAAAACAACCATAAAAACCTTTGAATTTTTGAATAAGATTATAGAAAGACCAATTATAGCATTACCAAATATTAAAAAAGTATTTGATGTTTATTGTGATGTTTCATTTATGGGAATTGGTGTTGTGTTGATTTTAGAAGGAAATCCGATAGCATATTTTAGTGAAAATTTTAATGAGGTAAGAACAAAGTATTTTACTTATGATTTTGAACTTTATTCAATTGTACAAGCACTAAGGCATTGGAGGCATTACTTGGTGCCTAAGGAGTTCATACTATTTATGGATCATGAGGCTTTCAAGTATGTGAATAAATAAAATAAGTTGAATAGTAGGTATGGAAAGTGCATTTCTTTATTACAGGGGTATACTTTTATGTTGAACCATAAATCAGGAAAATAGAATCAGGTCATTGATGCATTGAGTAGGATGGTAGAGATTTTAAATACTATGGTGAGTGAAGTAGTTGGATTTAATGTTATCAAAGAATTATATGATACTGATCCATATTTTGGAAAGATAGTCGAATAGTGCAAGAATCCATTCATAGGTGGGACATATATTATTCATGATGAGTATCTTATACATGAATGCTATCTCTTCAAAGTGAAAAAATTATGTATCCCAGTTGGGTCTCCACAAGACAATATAATAAGAGAATTACATAGTGGTGGTTTGGCTGGACATTTTCATAAGGCAAAGATAATAGCTTTGGTGGAGGAAAAGTATTGTTGGCCAAAGATAAAGAGAGATGTGATAAGATAAAAAATATGTCAGGTGGCTAAAGGAGATGCATGAAATACTAGAATTTACATGCCATTACCAATTTTAAGAGGGTCATGGATAGATTTGAGTAATGATTTTGTATTGGGATTTCCAAACACACAGAGAGGTAACGATTCAATTTTTATTATTGTGCACATATTTTCTAAAATGGTTCATTTCATTACATGTAGGAAAACCAATGATGCCACTTGAGTTGCAAAATTAATTTTTATGGATATTGTAAAATTGCATGGTGTTCCAAAAACTATTACTACAGATAGGGACATATATTTTTAAAAGTCATTTTTGGAGGACTTTATGGAAGATGGATACTAAGCTAGAATTCAGTAGTGCATATTACCCACAAATAGATAGATAGACAAAAGTTGTGAATAGGAGCTTGGAAAATTTGTTGAGATGCATAGTGGGAGAGAAGCCCAAGCAATGTAACTTGGATTTACCACAAGATGAGTTTGTATATAATAGTTTAGTGAATAGATCAACATAAAATTTGGCTTTTCAAATTATTTACAAGAGAAATCCTATGGGTATTTTAGATTTGGTACAATTTCTATTTTTAGATCAAATTAGTGATCTTGCAAAAGTGTTTGTAGAGCATATGCAATAGTTGCAAGGAGTAAAAGGATACTTTTAGGAAAGTAATGAGAAATATAAAGCAGCAATAGATGTCAGGAGAAGATCCTAAGTATTTGAATAAGGAGAGTTAGTAATGGTTTACTTTAGTAATTTGAATATTCTAAGCTAGCAACAGGTATGATGTTCACGTAAACATCTCAAATTGACTTAGTATATGTAAATGAATTACCTTCAATAAATATAATGCAACTTCACCATCTTACCATATAATAAACATTTAAAATTTTATTTCTTTTTCCACATATTCCATTTCTAACACAAGGTTAGCATATCATAAATCACTAACATAGTTAAACTAAGATCAAACGAGATAAGATATTAACTATATTAATTAACCAAATAATATGAAATAGTAATAACTAAGTTAATAATATATAATCAACATTAAATAATTCTTTACCAATTATTTCACACCTATCTGCAAGATCATCAAGCATGGAGCAACAAGTAACTCAATCAAACAAACCTTCCCAATGAGCCCTATGAGCTCAACTATTGATGGGCCTTACTGCCTAAACCATGATATAGATGGTGGTTCTGGTAACCATAGTTGAGAAATGAATTTTGAGCAATTCGAATTCAAAATCATTGGACATATCAACACAATCAATCATAACATAGACAAGTGACAATCAAACACCATTGTAAAGCTAGACAAAAATAACCAAACAAAGTATTGATGTAAATTGGGAGTAGGGATAACTATTACAAGCTGCTCAAAAGATATAGCAATAGATTTAATAACTAAATTAATTTTCATAGTATTCATAAAAACCAACTTTGAAACCCTCCCAATATACGATCATCCTAATTATCCCAACTACTAATCTATAACCCAGGCATACAAGCATATTGATTATCACTTAGTTATTTAGGCCTAGACTATGAATGGTTATCCAACATGAATATAATTCATGTAGACATATAAAAAAATATGAAGCATAAACATGTAACTCAAACCAGTTATACATAAACAAGCTATAGTCCAACAATTATACCCAATAATCATAAGAAACCAATCAACATATTCAATTTGACTCGGCCATACAAAATTTCCAAAATAAATAGTCAATGATTCGAGCAATCATTTAAACAATAATAAATTATAAATTCAATGTCGATCCATTTGATTGGAGGGATCATTAAGAGGTCTCACAACATCATATGATTCTCATGAATCACTGAAATCGTTATAAAAATTATTATAGTTATGCAACAAAATACTTGCATGTCTAAAAGAAGGTCGAACCATAATATGAATAAATATTTCAATAACTTCACCCAAATTCTTAGTGTTTCATTAGAATACAAAACACACAAATATCCAAATTAAAACCTTCAGCAAAGATAGGTCGTATAAGATAATATGTAGAAAATATCCAAAATGAAAACACCTATAAAGCCTAAATGAAATCATAACCTTGTCACAACAAATCTTTCTATCCTAGTAACATGTAAAGGATCAACAAAATGATAACACACAAGTGTAAATACGTTCATAACAGAATTGAACAAGTCATGCAACATGAATAACCAGTCTATCAACATCATGACCTAATGATATTTAATTTCAAAAGAACTCATGATAAACATAGAAATAAAACTCAATAATTTAAAACTATAGGTAAAACCCAATTGATTCTAGATAATAACCAAAAGTGAACACTTAGAATGTAGTCACATAAATAAGGTGTCTCAACCATTTTGGCAATATACCATTTACTAACTTGGTAAAAAAAGGCCATCGATATAACATACAACCCAACCCTTCAGAATTTAAAAGAAACTAACCATTTTTTTGGATTTTAACAAATCAAGACCAATGTATACCATAAGTTAACACAAGGTGATGAGACCTATTTAAAACAATACACTCAATTATAGTAAATCAAACAAACACATGCAAGGTGAACAAAATGGACAATTTATTGATTACACAAAACACATGCAACAAAGCCACTAAAACCCTTATTCCATTATACATGTAATAGAGTCGATGACCTAATTGGGTAAACAAATTTCTAAACCCCCAGAGATTTGAATCATACATAGACATGCATTTAAATGAAGAATGGACACATGCAACCCACAAAACAATAAAATAGATTTCCCAAGCTGAAGATTCAAAAAATTAACAAAGTTAGTTCAAAATAACAACTGAATGAATATCAACACAGTGAAAAAAATTGACTAGAGTGGAGCATCTGGTAGCTACAACCCTACAACTTGAACCTTCTTGTTGTCTCTCAAAATAGAATACCTAACAGTCCCAACACTATAAGTTAAACTACCAAAATTTATTTGCATTGAAATAATTAAAAATAAACCTCTTATATAAACTCTACCCACTATAGAAGTTAATTTTAAAATTATATAAACATTAAAATCAATGTGACAAAATAAATCTTTAATGTGTGCATCAACAACGCCCGTTATGAGTAGTAAAACTTTGTTAAAATGATAGAGCAATAAATATCCAAGCAATATGTATGAATCAAAATGAAAAATCAAAACAAACTATACAATGACAATATAACATATAATATCCTAATCTTTTGATTAGGTTTAGACGTGGTCGGGCTCACTTAAATAGACTAATGAACATGATTCTTTGGTTTTTTTTGTAGCCATCTTTTAAAAATGGTACACCAGTTTGAGTAGTAGAGAATGGGAAGTGGTTAAGTGTCTTATAAGGAATAGAATAGTTGGGACCTTTTATTAAAGGAAGGGATTGTATGGAAAATTTTACACATATGTAGCAGTATTATTTAAATGAGCATGACTTATTGACTAATGGACATGATTCTTTGATGTGATCCAAACCTGATATAACAAAAATGACTCATTGACCAATGGACATGAATCTTTGATTTTTATTGCAGTGATCTTTTCAGTCCGATAAGAAACAAACTTGATAAACTGTTTTGTAAAAACCATTAATTGGTTTTTATTTTAATGGTCTTAATAAAACAATATAATATTTTTTGTAAAACAATTATATGTTAATAAGAATGTTAAACATTAGTTTTTTTGTAAAATAGCATTCTATTTATTTTTATTAAAATTAATATATATTCTATCTAAATTAATTTATATATTATATGAATATATTCAAATTTATTTTGAATACATTATCTAAATAAAATTTATATGGAATCTTTAAAAAATCTGAATTTTTTTGTTGTATTATAAAATTTAAGAATAATTATTAAATATTAAATATTTTAAAATAAATGGACAAGATATTGTGTAATTCCATTTTCATGATACTATAATTTTATTTATCACGGTGTTTAATTCTATTTTTATTATGTTATAGCTCTAATTCTCTAACTATATTCAACGATACCCTTTGTTATAAACACACACACATTTTTTAATCAATCAACATGATTAATATAGTTTTATGATTCTTTTATTGAGAAAAAATATTTTATTGTTACTTATTTTCATTATCTTACAATGTATTAGAATGAGTTTATTAGTAAGAGACTTACTTGGATTTTTTTAGTCTTTACATCTTTCTTGAGCATTTTTCTTAGAGATAACAATTGTGGGTCTTATACCTTATTTTATTTTTACTTTTCTCCTATTACACTTTAGGGTGGGAATTGAAGTGTGTTCACATTAGTTCAAATGTTCCCATTCTTTACAAGTTTAGGTTATCTTTATATACACTATACGATATGGTTATGTCTCACTTAGAATGATTTAATTAGTTATCACTAATATATGTGGCTAATAAAGTTATATAATTTATTAGTTACAATGACTCATGTGATTCATATACACTCTCATGAGAAAATTATTTAGTTAGACATTACTTTTGTGATGTTATAACTCTACATCTCATTAGTGTAGGATCTCTTAATACAATTTGTGCCATCCTTGATAAGTTTTATCTATATTTTGTGATATTTTTTGACACCTTCATATTCAGTGAGAATCTCTAATGTGAGTGTTTTCTATTATGTCTAGATTTTATCAATACTTTGGTGATTGAGTAGTGGATTTATATCACTGTTACATATATTTTTCTCTATTCCACCTATTCAACACTAATGGGTGAGGTGGGCGACTTTTTTTGAGTGTTTTGTATTGCTTTCTTGGGTATCCTTTAACATCTAAGGTTCTATCAATTCTTATATTGATGACATTTATTTTGTGAAATATTGTGTATTTTTACACCTAAATTGATAGTATTAATGTCAGCATCTTTTACATAGAATCAATTCTTTAGTATTTGAATACTAGATTGAGACAACCCATGCAGTTTGTTTTTGAGTTCTTCACTATGATTCCATTCAATTATACTTTGTGTGATGGATTCAACCCATCTAGTGTACCTATCATTAGTGATTGACCAAACTATTATCTTTCAACATATTAGTGTACTACTTGAGTGTACATCACTTAGATTATTTATGGCATATATTATCTTGTCCAGTCACTTATACTTTTTTAATAGTTTTTTGAGTGACCCTTGTAACATGTCTTAATTTTTATAGAGTGCATTTATTGTACATAGGTACATGATTACCTATAGTTAAGATGACCTATTTTCATAGGATTTTATGTCTCATTCTTAT
Organism: Torreya grandis; assembly: GCA_037957365.1. NCBI lineage: Eukaryota > Viridiplantae > Streptophyta > Pinopsida > Cupressales > Taxaceae > Torreya > Torreya grandis. The sequence continues at coordinate 1,458,040 of JARHVA010000557.1, forward strand.
TTTATATTTCTCCGTATATTGCACTTAAGAACCAGGGTGGAAATTTATTCACTTTATGCTAGATGTTATCATTATTTACTAGTCTAGATATTATTCATGCACACAATAGGATATAAGTAAGTACCACTTAGATAGGGTTAATTAGTTATCAATAATATATGTTGATAATAAAGTTGGATGAAATTACTTATAAAAAATAGTAATGTGATTAATGCACATGTTCATGAACAATATATTTTATGCGACTCCAATTTTTTGATGTTGTAACTCCACTTCTCATCTTGTATAATAACGTATTTGTGATTTTGAAATTCCACATATAATTATCTATTTTTTAATAATACCCCTTGTTATAAATATAGTATCTTGTATATTATTCAATAAATAAAGTTTATTACTATACATTTTAAATTACTTCAATGAGGATTACATATTCCATTGTTTTGTTTTGTTTTTTCATTGTATTGATAAGTAATTTCAGGTTAATGGAATGAGTCCATTGTCAAGAATTTTTTTAGATTTTCTAAATCTATACACATATGGATCAAAGGATATATATTTTTTTAAATGTAAATTTCCAAGTAAAATAATTGTTCTAATAAATATATTGTCAAATTGACATTAAATTTCAAACCAAACATTAATTTTTAATAACACACAAACATAAAAAATTTGCACCATTCACCTTTGCTGCCATTAGAAAATGCCTATCCATTTAATGACTTAGATTATAATTAGTAAAAATATATAAAAATATATGACTAAAGACATCAATAAATATATATCATGAGTTTAATATTTTGTATTTTTCATATGGTTTTTCCCATTGAAGGCTCCACGTTGATTACCAACTCAATAAGCTTCTCCGAAAAGTGATGCAGAAAAAATAGGCCAACATTCTGAAAGTCATAACTTTTGACCTGTAGCTTGGTTTGAGCTCTTCCACATGCCAAAATGACCTTATTAAAAATGTTATTACTTTTATAGGACATTATATTGGCGTAAAAAAGGGTTTTGATATTTTTTGGAGGTCATACATGATCATTTGAGGGTCTAAAATTATGAATTAAATTTTTTTCAGTTTTTCTTATTTTTAGAACTGGACATCAAATTTAGTTGAATTTCATCCCATAGTCTAATTATAGTGTTTAAGATATTGTGGGATTTTTAAAATATAGGTATTTTTCTTAGATTTTTTTTTAAAAAAAATTGCATGTAAACTCTAATTTCTAAGTTGAGGTTTATTTAAGCATGGTTTGAGTTTGTAATTATTTCAAGGAATCAATACTAGACAATTCTAAATATTTTTTCAAGATCTTGGATTATTTTTAATTTTATTATTCTTGATAGTTTTTGGGTTCATTATCTAGTATCAAAAGAAGTTCAAATTTTGGAGGAGAGAAGAATGGTGAGAGAATGAGGAGGTATGGCATAGATGAACCAGATTATACAAGAGCTATAAAGGCAAGTTTAATAATTAATAGAGGTTATCACCAATTAGGCATGGAGATAAGGTGGTGATGACGAAGACACAAATCATGATGAATAAATTCAGCAAGAAGAAGAATATCAAGACTAGCCTCCATCAAAGGAAGAGAGGATGGTTCAGGCTTTAGAAAGAAGAAATGAAGGAATCAAAGTTGATGTTCTAGATTATGGAGGAAATTTGAAAATAGAGGAGTTGATATATTAGATGAAAAACATGGAGAAGTTCTTCAAGTGGAAGAATATGAGAGAAGATAAGAAGGTAAAGTTTGCATGCATAAATTGAAAGGTCATGCGATGATTTTTTGGGATCATTTCTAGAAAGAGACAGAGAAAAGGCAAAGAGAATATTAATTCATGGAAAAATATGGAAAAGAAGCTAAAGGAGAAGTTTCTTCCTATGGATTATACACAAGCCCTATACATAAGATTTCAGAATTTGAGGCAAAAATGTCATAGTATACGAGAGTATACAAATAAATTTTCTAATCTTTCCATATGAGTGAAGGATGATGAAATAGAAGAGTAGAAAGCGGTAAGGTATGTAAATGATTTGAAATTTTCTATTCAAGATGAATTAAGCATGCATTAAATACCTAACATGGAGGACGCTTATCAATTAGCTTTGAAGGCTAAGGAAAAACAAAATAGACAAAATTTGAGGACTTATATTGGTCCAAAAAGAATCATATCCCCTCCAATAAGAGGATGAGGTGGGTTTAAAACCACCATAGGTGGATTTAAATATAATAAAGGTGGATCATCACTTGGTGTAGAAATGCAAGATGATAATAGGTAAGGGTTTCAATACCAACAAAGAGGAAGAGGATTTTAGAGAGGATGAGGTTATGCTGGTCCTAGAGGATAGTTTCTAAATCAATGCAGATCTTATGTATATTATAGATGTGGAGAAGAAGGGCATAGAGCATTTGAGTTTCCACACTATCAAGATCAAGAAAGGAGGAAAGAAGATCACCCAACATTAAATCTAGTTGAGGTTGAAATAGAAGAAGAGAATACTGAAGTTACACCAATAGATGTTGGAGAGAATCTCATGATGAGAATAACCATGATCACTCTAAAGAAGGAACAAGTGCATAATAAAGAAGGTGGTGAAGCATGTTAGTTTGTGGAGCTAAAAGCTTCACCAGGATGCAAATAAGAGGAGTTACGGAGATTGCAGAGGTTGCAGAGAGTTGCAAAATGAGTTGCAGGGCAATTGACATCGGTCTGATTAACTGATGTCAGTCAGATAGTAGTGAAGAAGCAACCGACATCAGTTACCAGTCGGCCGAGATCAGTCAGGGAGGAGCCGACGTCGGTAGCCTGTGCATGAACATGTAATTTGCATGTTGATTCTGGAGAGTCTATCTTTGGACTATTAGTTTGCATGTTAAAAGATAATTATAGTCTTGAGTTGTGTGTCTACTTATTGTAATTAAGATAGTCTAATTATTGTAAGCATGAGATCTATATAATAGACTCATGGGTTGTATTGTAAACTAGTGCTAGAGAGTAAGAGAGCAAAATAAGCTCCTTCAGAGAGAGGAGAGCAATGGTGTGTTCCTCCTAGTGCCACAGTACCAAGTGTGGGTGCTGGTTTGGAGAATCAGAAGGGTTCTTCGTATAAGTATGATCTTGGTTAGCTGGTGTGCATGGCTTCTTTTGGAGATCTATAATGGTGAGTAAGGTCTAGTGATTTACAGGTAGCAGCAGAGAGTAGGAGATCTACTTGGAGTATAGTTGTGTACTTGGTGTATTGGCAGTGTTGTTTCTGACTGGTGGAGGTGAACACCAACTCTGTATTGGAGTTGATTGTTGGGAGCGAGAGAGAGAGGGAAGAAGGTCTTGAGGTGTGGCAAGCCTTTGAGGTGGAAGAAGAAGTGGCATCTTCTTTATTGTATTTTCTTCTGAGTGATTATTAATACAATTGTGTATTGTCTCTCATATTCCTGTGTTGTTTCATATTTCTAGTTACTTATCATTCTGGTTAAATTCCGTGTTTATTTGCTAATACAAGAGGTAATCATATTGTGCTCTAATTGGTGGAGCTAGATCCTGACAGTTGGTATCAAAGCTTTTGGTTGGGTTACTAACAGGTGGTTTTAGATTTGGTTAGTGTTTGTTGATTACAGGTCACTCTCAGGGGTTTCAGATTGAGTGAGAGTATAGCAATGGCAGAAGAAACTAAGCTATGAATGGAGAATCTGAATAGCATGAATGGTCTAATTGATGGAAAGAAAGAGCAGGTAAAGGGAGATTATTGGTTGGTAGAAGATCAGTGTGTAGAAGCAGATGTTGCATGTGATGTTGCACAGGTTGCTCTGGATAAAGTAGAATCTTTGTTTACAGATTATTTTGCCTCTTTCCATGCAACTTGAAATAGAGCATCTTTTCAAGAGTATGTCCAGGGAGACTTTCGAGAGATTTATTTAGGGGTTGGTGAGCCTTGTTAGATTATTGGCAAAGGGGAAGTGAAGCTGAAATTGTAGACAGATAACACACAGGTGTTGAAGGAGGTCATGCAGGTACTAGTCTTGGAGATTAGTCTAATTTCTTTAGGAAAGTTGGGTGATGGGAGATGCATAGTAACTCTCACAGTGGATGCACTTGAGTTAGATGGTGGTAAGAAAGTAGGTATCCTTTATCTATCTACTTATATTACTGATTCACCTTCTGTTGTAGAGATGTGGCTTTGTAGGCTTGGTCACATATGTAGGAGGAGAACGCATGTTTTTAAGTGGAGGTCAGATGTCTTTGACAAATTGAAGAACTAGAAAGCCTTGGTGTTCATGGAGGAGATGATGGACAAAGATCAGTTGAGGGGACTGAATTATTCTGAGCAGGGCTATGTTGATTTGAACAGGGTTTTGATCCAAAAGGAGCTTGCAGGAAAAAAGTCATCACTCACAAGCAAACACAGGTATCAGCGTCAGTCACACAGTAACCGACATTGGTAGTAGGTACACCGGCATCAGTTAGGTAACCGACGTCGGTAGACAGGGTCAGTCGTAAGAAACCGATGTCGGTCAGTTGCAGATTGGGAGATGGCCGAGATCGGTCACTAAAATGGATGTTGGGTGGACAACAAGCTGTCAAGGAGTCTCAAATGCCCATATGGAGGTCAGAAAGGGTAAGTGAACCTCATATTCATTGTTCACCTTCTTTATATTGCTTACTGATGGTCAAGAACTAGGAAAATGTGAAGAGGCAATGCAGGTAGAATCCAAAAATAGTGGGAGCTTGGCATGGATGAGGAGTGTGAGTCCTTGGAGAAGAACCAAATAGGTATTTGTTGGTGGAGTTGTCAGATGGAAGAAAGAACTAGAAGATGGATGGATTCCCAAGTTAAATAAGAGAGTGGATGGATACGTGAGATGGAAGGCCAAGGTATATGGTCTTGAGGAAGCTGCAGGATAGTGGTACAGGGTTTGACAGGTGGATGACAAAGCAGGGCTTCAATAAATGTCAGTGTAACCATTGTGTTTGTCTTACTAGGTGGATGATGATTCACGACATTATCCAGTTATTTTATGTGGGTGATTTGCTAGAAGGTTTGTACATACAGGGTTTTGCTGAGCTAAAGGTAAGGTTAGTTCAGAGGTATGTAATGAAGAATTTGGAGTAGTGAAATTATTTGGCATAAGAGACATGGAAGATCATAGGTTAATCTCTAGTGGGAGCTGATGTGAAGATAGTTTTGGCGGGGTTCAAGATGTAGGATACAAAATTGGTTATCACACCAAGGGTTGGACAGTTCAAGCTTAGCTTAGAACAGGGTTCAAAGTCACATAAGGTCTAGTGTAGACCTGAGTTTTCCCAAGCAGTGGGGGTTGTCAGAAAGTTTGGAGCTAATTCAGGGAAGGAGTATTGGAGGGCAGTTCATTGTATTCTCGGGTATATGAGAGGGACCAGCAGCAGGGATTCATGTTATGTAGGGTCAAGGTCTTCACTACATGGAGTTGTAGGTTCGGATGTGGCAGGTTACTTGGATGACAGGTGTAACATGACAGGATGTGTGGTGGTTAGTCTTCAGGGTTGAGCTTGAAGAGGGATACAAGCCAAGGAATGAATTAGATGGTGTACAGGTACAGGTATAGGTGCAGCTGTTTATCTCTAAGTGGGAGATTGTTAGGTTGTGGAGCTAAAAGCTTCACCAGGATGCAAACAAGAGGAGTTACAGAGGTTGCGGAGGGTGCAAAGAGTTGCAAAATGAGTTGTAGGTCAACCGATGTTAGTCTAATCAATTGACGTTGGTCAGATAGCAGTGAAGAAGCAACCAAAATTGGTTACCAATCGACTGACATCGATCAGGGAGGAGCCGACGTCGGCAGCCTGTGTGTGAACATGCAGTTTGCATGTTGATTCCAGAGAGTCTATCTTTGGACTGTTAGTTTGCATGTTAAAGGCTAATTATAGTCTTGAGTTGCGTGTCTACCTATTGTAATTAAGATAGTCTAATTATTGTAAGCATGAGATCTATATAATAGACTCATGGGTTGTATTGTAAACTAGTGCTAGAGAGTAAGAGAGCAAAATAAGCTCCTTTAAAGAGAGGAGCGCAATGGTGTGTTCCTCCTAGTTCCACAGTACCAAGTATGGGTGCTGGTTTGGAGAATCAGAAGGGTTCTTCGTATATGTATGATCTTGGTTAGCCGGTGTGCATGGCTTCTTTTTGAGATCTACAATGGTGAGTAAGGTTTGGTGATTTATAGGTAGCAGCAGAGAGCAAGAGATCTACTTTGAGTACGGTTGTGTACTTGGTGTACTGGCAGTGTTGTTTTTGACTGGTGGAGGTGAACACCAACTCTATATTGGAGTTGATTGTTGGGACCGAGAGAGAGAGGGAAGAAGGTCTTGAGGTGTGTCAAGCCTTTGAGGTGGAAGAAGAAGTGGCATCTTCTTTATTGTATTTTCTTCTGAGTGATTATTAATACAATTGTGTATTGTCTCTCATATTTCTGTGTTATTTCATATTTCTAGTTACTTATCATTCTGGTTAAATTTCGTGTTTAGTTGCGAATACAAGAGGTAATCATATTGTGCTCTAATTGGTGGAGCAAGATCCTGACAGTTATGCTGGTGATGGAGGATTTTAGAGAGGATGAGGTTATGCTGGTCCTAGAGGATGGTTTCTAAATCAATACAGATCTTATGTCTATTATAGATGTGGAGAAGAAGGTCATAGAGCATTTGAGTTTCCACACTATCAAGATCAAGAAAGGAGGCAAGAAGATCACCCAACATTAAATCTAGTTGAGGTTGAAATAGAAGAAGAGAATACTAAAGTTACACCAATAGATGTTGAAGAGAATCTCATGATGAGAATAACCATGATCACTCTAAGGAAGGAACAAGTGCATAATAAAGAGGGTGGTGAAGCATGGTTGCAATCAAATATTTTTTGAACAAGATGTATTTCGAGTGGAAAGGTATGCAAAGTAATTATAGATAGTGGTAGTTGTGAATATATGGTTTCTAACAAAATGACTGAGAAACTAATTTTTCAATGTGAAAAACATCATAATCTTTATCGAATTTCATGGTTTAAGAAAGGGAATGAAGTTACAATAGATAAAATGTGCTTAATCAAGTTTTCTATAGGAAAAACTTATAATGATGAGACATGGTGTCATGTAATTCAAATAGATGCATGCCATTTGTTATTGGGGATACTGTGGCAATTTGACATGAAATTAATTCATAATACAACAAAGAACACATACATTTTTTGGAAAGGTGGCACAAAGGTAGGTTTGTTACCTCTTAAAGAGGAAGAAAAAACAAAAATCATGCTCTCCACTAAAGAATTCATCCAAGCTATGAAAGTAGCAAGGTATTGTTATGCATTAGTAGCAAAGAATGAAGAAATAAAAATCATGCCAATACCAATAGAAGTAACAAGATTGTTGAAAAAATATGCAGATGTTATGCCTAATGAGTTACCAAATAGTTTACCATTGAAGAGAGATATACAATATCACATTGATTTTATTCCAAGATCACCTCTACCCAATCAAGTAGCTTATAGGATGAGTCTAATAGAACATGCAAAATTACATAAATAGGTTACTAAATTGATTAGAAAGAAGGTGATAAGGGAGAGTATGAGTCCATTTGTAACACCAACATTGCTAAATCCAAAATAAGATGGAGGGTAGAGAATGTGTGTAGATAGTAGATAAATTAACAAAATTACAATAAAGTATAGGTTTCATTTACCTCATTTAGATGATATGATTGATGTGTTTGTAGGAGAAAAATATTTTACCAAGATTGATCTAAGGAGTGATTATTATCAGATCCAAATTCGTGAAGGAGATGAGTGGAAAACTGCATTCAAGACTAGGGATGGTTTATATGAGTCGATGGTGATGCCATTCAAATTATCTAATGCACCTAACACATTTATGAGGTTGATGAATAAAGTGCTATGAGAATATATTAGTAATTTTTTGGTTATTTATTTTGATATTCAGTAAGACTAAATAAGAACACTTACATCATTTAAGAATGGTAATAGATTTGTTACAAAAGGAGAAGTATGGAAATTTGAAGAAGTGTAGGTTTATGTAGAATAATTTAGTATTTTATGATTTGTAATTTCAAAAAATGGTGTGAAAAAGGATGAAATAAAGATAAAGGTGATTTTTGAGTGGCATATTCCATAAAGCATTATAGAGCTAAGAAGTTTCCATGGTTTAGAAACTTTTTACATAAAATTTATTAAAAAAACTAGTAGTATTGTGACACCAATAATAGATTGCATGAGAGAGAAGGAAATTACATGGACAAAAACAACCATAAGAAGCTTTGAATTCTTGAAGAAGAAGATTATAGAAAGACCAATTTTAGCATTACAAAATTTTTAAAAAGTTTTTGAGGTTGATTGTGATGTTTCATTTATGGGAATTGGTGTTGTGTTGAATCTAGAAGGAAATCCAATAGCATATTTCAGTGAAAATTTGAATGAGGTAAGAACAAAGTATTCTACTTATGATATTGAAATTTATTCAATTGTACAACCATTAATACATTGGAGGCATTACTTGGTGCCTAAGGAGTTCATACTATTTATGGATCATGAAGCTTTCAAGTATGTGAATAAATAAAAGAAGTTGAATAGTAGGCATGCAAAGTGTGTTTCCTTATTGCAGGGGTATACTTTTGTGTTGAACCATAAATTAGGAAAATAGAATCAGGTCATTGATGCATTGAGCAGGATGGTAGAGATTTTAACTACTATGGTGAGTGAAGTAGGTGGATTTAAAGTTATCAAAGAATTATATGATACTAATCCATATTTTGGAAAGATAGTCGAATAGTGCAAGAATCCATTCATAGGTGGTACGTATATTATTCATAATGAGTATCTTATACATGAATGGTATCTCTTCAAAGGGAAACAATTATGTATCCTAGTTGGGTCTCCACAAGACAATATAATAAGAGAATTACATAGTGGTGGTTTGGCTGGACATTTTGGTAAGGCGAAGATAATAGCTATGGTGGAGGAAAAGTATTGGTGGCCAAAGATGAAGAGAGATGTGACAAGGTATGTTAACGGTACATAATATGTTAGGTGGCTAATGGAGATGCATGAAATACTGGACATTACATGCCATTGCCAATTTCAAGAGGTCCATAGATAGATTTCAGTAATGATTTTGTATTGGGATTTCCAAACATAGAGAGATGTAACGATTCAAATTTTATTATTATGCACAGATTTTCTAAAATGGTTCATTTCATTACATGTAAGAAAACCAATGATGCCACTAGAGTTACATAATAAATTTTTATTGATATTACAAAATTACATGGTGTTCCAAAAACTATTATTTCAGATAGGGACATATATTTTTATAAGTCATTTTTGGAGGACTTTATGGAAGATGGGTACTAAGGTACAATTTAGTAGTGCATATCACCCACAAATAGATAGACAAAAGTTGTGAATAGGAGCTTGGGAAATTTGTTGAGATGCATAGTGGGAGAGAAACCCAAGAAATGGAACTTGTATTTACCACAAGATGAGTTTTTATATAAAATTTTAGTGAATAGATCAACACAAAATTTGGCTTTTCAAATTGTTTACAAGAGAAATCCTATGGGTATTTTAGATTTGGTACAATTTCTAATTGTAGATTGAATTATTGATCATGCAAAAGTGTTTGTAGAGCATATGCAATAGTTATAAGGAGTAAAAAGAATTTTTTAGGAAAGTAATGAGAAATATAAAGCAACAACAGATTTTAGGAGAAGATCCAAAGTATTTGAATAAGTAGAGTTAGTAATGGTTTACTTTAGCAATTTGAATATTCTAAGCTAGCAACAGGTATGATGTTCATGTAAACTTCTCAAATTAACTTAGTATATGTAAATGAATTACCTTCAGTAAATATAATGCAACTTCACCATCTTACCATATAATAAACATTTAAAATTTTATTTCTTTTTCCACATATTCCATTTCTAACACAAGGTTAGCATATCATAAATCACTAACATAGTTAAACTAATATCAAACGAGATAAGATATTAACTATATTAATTAACCAAATAATATGAAATAACAACAACTAAGTTAATAATATATAATCAACATTACATAATTCTTTACCAATTATTTCACGCCTATTTACAAGATCATCAAGAATGGAGCAACAAGTAACTCAATCAAACAAACCTTCCCAATGAGCCCTATGAGCTCAACTTTTAATGGGCCTTATTGCCTAAACCATCATCTAGACGGTGGTTCTGGTAACCATGGTTAAGAAGGGAATTTTGAGCAAGTCAGATTCAAAATCATTGGACATATCAACACAAACAATCATAACATAGACAAGTGACAATCAAACACCATTCTAAAGCTAGACAAAAATAACCAAACCAAGTATTGATGTAAATTGGGAGTAGGGATAACTATTACAAGCTGCTCAAAAGATATAACAATAGATTTAACAACTAAATTAATTTTCATAGTATTCATAAAAACCAACTTTGAAACCCTCCAAATATATGATCATCCTAATTATCCCAACCACTAATCTATAACCCAGGCATAAAAGCATATTGATTAACACTTAGTTATTTAGGCCTAGACTATGAATGGTTACCCAACATGAATATAATTCATATAGGCATATAAAAAAATATGAAGCATAAACATATAACTCAAACTAGTTATACATAACCAAGCCACGGTCCAACAATTATACCCAATAATCATAAGAAACCAACCAACATATTGAATTTGACTCCGCGATACAAAATTTCCAAAATAAATAGTCAATGATTCAAGCAATCATTTAAACAATAATCAATTATAAATTCAATGCCAATCCATTTGATTGGAGGTATCATCATGAGGCCTCACAACATCATATGATTCTCATGAATCACTAAAATTGTTATTAAAATTATTATAGTTATGTAAATAAATACTTGCATGTTTAAAGTAAGGTGGAACCATAATATGAATAAATATTCCAACAACTTCACCCAAATTCTCAGTGTTTCATTACAATACAAAATACACAAATATCCAAATTAAAACCTTCAGAAAAGATAGGTCGTACAAGATAATATGTAGAAATATCCAACATGAAAACACCTATAAAGCCTAAATGAAATCATAAACTTGTTGCAACAAATATTTCTATCCTAGTAACATGTAAAGGATCAATAAAATGATAACACACAAGTGTAAATACGTTCATAACAGAATTGAACAAGTCATGCAACATGAATAACTAGTCTGTCAACATCATGACCTAGTGATATTTAATTTCAAAAGAACTCATGATAAACATAGGAATAAAACTCAATAATTTAAAACTATAAGTAAAACCCAATTGATTTTAGATTATAACCAAAAGTGAACACTTAGAATGCAGTCACATAAATAAGGTGTCTCAACCATTTTAACAATATACTAGTTAATAACTTGCTAAAAAAAGGCCATCGATATAACATACAACCCAACCCTTCAAAATTTAAAAGAAACTAACATTTTTTTTGGATTTCAACAAAACAAGATCCAAGTATACCATAAGTTAACCCCAGGTGATGAGACCTATTTAAAACAATACAATCAATTATAGTAATTCAAACAAACACAACATTATGGATTTATACTGAAGGTGCAGGGTTAACAAAATGAAAAATTTATTGATTACACAACACACATGCAACAAAGCCAGTAAAACCCTCATTCCATTATCCATGTAATAGAGTCGATGACCTAATTGGGTAAACAAATTTCTAAACCACTAGAGATTTGAATCATACATAGAGGTGCATTTAAATGAATAATGGACACATGCAGCCCACAAAATAATAAAATAGATTCCCCAATCTGAAGATTCAAACAATTAACAAAGGTAGTTCAAAATAACAACTAAATGAATATCAACACAATGAAAAAAATTGACTAGAGTGGAGCATTTGGTAGCTACAACCCTACAAGTTGAACCCTCTTGTTGTCTCTCAAAATAGAATACCTAATAGTCGCAACACTATAAGTTAAACCACCAAAATTTATTTGCATTGAAAGAATTAAAACTAAACCTTTTATATAAACTCTACCCACTATAGAAGTTAATTTTAAAATTATATAAATATTAAAATCAATGTCACAAAAGAAATCTTTAATGTGTGCATCAACAACGCCCGTTATGAGTATTAAAACTTTGTTAAAATGATAGAGCAATAAATATCCAAGCAATATGCATGAATCAAAATGAAAAATCAAAACAAACTCTGCAATGACAATATAACATATAATATCCTAATCTTTTGAATAGGTTTAGACGTGGTCGGGCTCACTTAAATTGACTAATGAACATGATTCTTTGGATTTTTTTGTAGCCATCTTTTAAAAATGGCACACCTGTTTGAGTAGTAGACAATGGGAAATGGTTAAGTGTCTTATACTGAAGAGAGTAGTTGGGACCTTTTATTAAAAGAAGGGATTGTATGAAATTTTTTACAGACATGTTGCAGTATTATTTCACTTTTATTTTAGTGATTATGTTTTAAAAAAAAATTGTTAATAAGAATCTCAATCATTATTATTATTACCCCCAAAAAAAAAAAAACATTAATTGTTTTATAAAATTGTATAAAATTATTTTATAATTAATTTAAATTCTATTTGTATCATATCATACATTATATTGTATAAGTTATTTTCAATAATTTTCAAATATAATACAATATATTTTGTAATATTTAAATAAGATTTAAATGAATTATTAAAAAAATAGCTTTTTTTAAGAATGCTATTTTATTTTATTTTAAAAGTTCACTACTTTCATAAGAATCTATTTTCACTTTATTGTACCATAAAATTTAAAAATAATCAAAGTATATTGAATATTCTAAGACCAACGATAAAATGATGATTTCAGAAATCAATAACATTTGATATACTTTTTCTGTCACGCTTCAAAGTTTAAAATAAACAATCGAATCAGATGAAAAAAATACTAATTAATAACTTAAAATATATGAGAACTATCTATAAATCATCTATCCATGAAGCATTTATAATGCTGATAACATTTAAAATTTTAAATATTATTAATATTATAAAAAATATTCCACTCTAAAATAATAAATTGTATTAATTTATCTATATAATATTAATTAAATAAAAGAAAGAGGAAAAAGATTGTTATTTTTTTAAAAGTTATTTTTAAATTTAAACACTCCATCGACAATAATTCTAACTTGAAAATTACTAGCAATTGTCATTTTGAGTCATCCTCTCTCGACAGGAAATTTATATAATTAAATTATAATAAATTTAGAATGAAAATTATATATAAATTTGTGTGTCCGGGGAGGAGCACAAATTTTATATGTTAGATTCATGGTCGTCTTAATTTTCGTATTATTTCAAGTTCTTATTTTTGAAACAAAGATTATGATGTGTGGGATTTTAATGGTCACTATGTTTAACCATTACTCAATTCTATTTATAACTTAATTGGTATGGTTGTAACCTAAAAATCTATTTTACATTTTTAATTATATGATTTCTGTATTCAACATTATTCTTTCCATAAAATTATTGGTGATGATATATGGAGTAATGGCTTCTTTATTTTTTTTCACTATGCAACCCTTCTTAATATATGAGAAAATTTTTCACTAAAAAATAATAATATACTCATAATAGAGTATAAAGTGTTAGGAAATTTAGTTAATAAGAAAGATATTTCAAAAATATTATGGTTTTAATGTTAAAAATAACCCTAAAATTTTGATTTAAAATTTGTTTAAAATACATAAACACTATAAATTAAATATAATTAAAAATATTATTAATATATTAAATATTTCATATACAATTTTAATTACAAAAGATATATATATATATATATATATATATATATATATATATATATATATATATATATATATATATATATATATATATATATATGCACACACCCACACATTTATGTGATATTTTAAGTTATAAATAAAGTCACTGTGTTAATTTTTAGAAAATTCAATTATTTATATATGTATATAAATAAAATTTAAAAAAGAGGTTTAAAACAATAATAAAGTTTATATTGAATATAGGTTATAAAATTATATTAAAAACATTATTTAAAAATTATTTATTAAATAAAAATTATATAATAATATTATGATTTAAAAAATTTATATATCAGACTCTGAATGTTATACAATCTTAAAAAGTTATTAATTTTTTTTTAAAATTTAATTATAAATTTATTAAAAAAAAATCAATAAATAAATAATATAATATTTATAATCATAATACATATGTTAATATTGAATAATTTTAAATATTCTTTAATTAAAAAATAGGTTTAATAACATTTAAAATAACCATCATCTTCCTTTGATTATCCACTCTTAATAGTGAAGACATGTAGCTATATTTCTTTGATTATCTTTATAAAAAAAAGAATCAGGTCTAAAACAGGGTTTGTGGGCGAGGGAGAGGGAAGTCAATGGGAAGTATTGCAAGCTTAAAATAAAATAAAGATCTCAAAAGATTGATAGTGCTGTCTAAATTAAACATCCTATGACAATATTATCTATTATTTTATCAGACCTTCCCATTTTATACTTTAATAAAACATAGATCAAAATGGACTACTCTTCAATAAAGATCTCTCATCATTCCGATGTCATATTCTCAAAAATACAAGTAAATACTAGAAGGCAAAGAATACAAAATAAGGACAAAAAGTCTCTACTTCACATTTAGCTGTAAGATTGTAAATCCGTAAAAAGTCTCTACCTAACATGTGTTAATTGATGTCCAACAAACAGAGAAGACTCTTAATCTTGAGATCAATTCAACATTGGAACTTTTTATGTGTCCAAAGGCCTGCTGGAAAAAATTAATTGACTGATATGGGTGGAAGGGAAATCCATTCAGAACAGTACATTTACATTTACTAATGAACATGATTCTTTTGTTTTTATGGTAGTCATCCTTTCAGAGCAGCACACTAGTTTGAGTAGTACAAAATCGAAAGTGGTTAAGTGTCTTATAGGGAAGAGAGTAGTTGGGACCATTTATTAAAGGAAGGGATTGTATGGAATATGTTACAGATATGTGCTTGTATTATTTCAACGAACATGACTTATTGAAAAAACTAATTGACTGACATGGGTGGAAGGGAAATTCATTCAGAACAGTACATTTACATTGACTAATGAACATGATTCTTTTGTTTTCATGTGCTTGTATTATTTCAACGAACATGACTTATTGAAAAAACTAATTGACTGACATGGGTGGAAGGGAAATCCATTCAGAACAGTACATTTACATTGACTAATGAACATGATTCTTTTGTTTTTATGGTAGCCATCCTTTCAGAGCAGCACACTAGTTTGAGTAGTACAAAATCGGAAGGGGTTAAGTGTCTTATAGGGAAGAGAGTAGTTGGGACCATTTATTATGGGACCATTTATTAAAGGAAGGGATTGTATGGAATATGTTACAGATAGGTGCTTGTATTATTTCAACGAACATGACTTATTGACTAATGGAGATCATTCTTTGAAGTGATTCAAACTTAATATAATAAACATTCACTAATGGACATGAATTTTTTATTTTAATTGTAATGAATGATGATGTGATTCAAACCTAATATAATAAACATTCACTAATAGACGTGAATTTTTTATTTTCATTGTAATGACTTTTTCAGTGCACTACACTAGTTTGAATAGTATTACTCTTTTAATGTTAATGATCGATTATTCAATGTGATCCAAACCCAATATAATGATCATGACTTATTGACTAATGGACATGAATCTTTAATTTTTATTGTAATGATCCTTTCAGTACAATACACTCGTTTGAATAGTATTACTCTTTTAATAAGAAAAAAATTCTTTGAAGTTTTAATGTGGTCAGGGTCACTTAAATTAACTAATGATTATGATTCTTTGGTTTTTATTGTAGTCATCCTTTCAAAGCAACACACTAATTTGAATAGTACAGAATGGGAAGTGGTTAAGTGTCTTATAAGGAATAGAGTAGTTGGGACCTGTTATTAAAGGAAGGGATTGTATGGAATATGTTACAGATATGTGCTTGTATTATTTCAATGAACATGACTTATTGACTAATGGACATCATTCTTTGATGTGATCCAAACCTAATATAATAAACATTCACTAATGGACATGAATTTTTTATTTTCATTGTAACGACTTTTTCAGTGCACTACACTAATTTGAATAGTATTAGTCTTTTAATGTTAATGATCGATCATTCAATGTGATCAAAACCCAATATAATGATCATGACTTATTGACTAATGGACATGAATCTTTGATTTTTATTGTAGTGATCCTTTCAGTACAATACACTAGTTTGAATAGTATTACTTTTTTAATAAGAAACAAATTCGATGAAGTTTTAATGTGGTCAGGGTCACTTAAATTAAGTAATGATTATGATTCTTTGGTTTTTATTGTAGTCGTCCTTTCAAAGCAACACACTAATTTGAATAGTACAAAATGGGAAGTTGTTAAGTGTCTTACAAGGAATAGAGTAGTTGGGACCTTTTATTAAAGGAAGGGATTGTATGGAAAATTTTACACATATGTAGTAGTATTATTTCAATGAACATGACTTATTGACTAATGGACATGATTCTTTGATGTGATCCAAACCTGATATAACAACAATGACTCATTGACCAATGGACACGAATCTTTGATTTTTATTGTAGTGATCTTTTCAATCCAATAAGAAACAAAATTGATAAACTGTTTTGTAAAAACATTAATTGGTTTTTATTATAATGGTCTGTATAAAACAATATAATATTTTTTGTAAAACAATTATATGTTAATAAGAATGTTAAACATTAGATGTTTTGCAAAATAACATTCTATTTATTTTTATTACAATTAATATAAATTCTATCTAAATTAATTTATATATTATATGAATATATTAAAATTTATTTTGAATACATTATCTAAATAAAATTTATATGGAATCTTTAAAAAATCTGATTTTTTTTGTTGTATTATAAAATTTAAGAATAATTATTAAATATTAAATCTTTTAAAATAATGGACAAGATAGTGTGTAATTCCATTTTTGTGATACTAAAATTCTATTTATCATGGTGTTTAATTCTATTTTTATTATCATAGTGTTTAAATCTATTTTTATTAAGTTATAGCTTCAATTCTCTAACTATTTTCAATGATACCCTTTGTTATAAATACACACACATTTTTTAATCAATCAACTTGATTAATATAGTTTTATGATTCTTTTATAGAGAAAAAAATATTTTATTGTTACTTATTTTCATTATCTTACAATGTATTAGAATGAGTTTATTAGTAAGAGACTTACTTGGATTTTTTTAGTCTATACATCTCCGTTGAGCATTTTTCTTAGAGATAACAAT
This sequence comes from Torreya grandis, assembly GCA_037957365.1. NCBI lineage: Eukaryota > Viridiplantae > Streptophyta > Pinopsida > Cupressales > Taxaceae > Torreya > Torreya grandis. The sequence goes on from JARHVA010000557.1 coordinate 1,475,472, forward strand.
TGTGGGTCTTATGTCTTATTTTATTTTTACTTTTCTCCTAATACACTTTAGGGTGGGAATTGAAGTGTGTTCACATTAGGCCAAATGTTCCCATTCTTTACAAGTTTAGATTATCTTTATATACACTATAGGATATGGTTATGTCTCACGTAGAATGATTTAATTAGTTATCACTAATATATGTGGCTAATAAAGTTATATAATTTATTAGTTACAATGACTCATGTGATTCATATACACTCTCATGCGAAAATTATTTAGTTAGACATTACTTTTGTGATGTTATAACTCTACATCTCATTAGTGTAGGATCTCTTAATACAATTTGTGCCATCCTTGATAAGTTTTATCTATATTTTGTGATATTTTTTGACACCTTCATATTCAGTGAGAATCTCTATTGTGAGTGTTTTCTATTATGTCTAGATTTTATCAATACTTTGGTGATTGAGTAGTGGATTTATATCACTGTTACATATATTTTTCTCTATTCCACCTATTCAACACTAATGGGTGAGCTGGGCGACTTTTTTTGAGTGTTTTGTATAGCTTTCTTGGGTATCCTTTAACATCTAAGGTTCTATCAATTCTTATATTGATGACATTTATTTTGTGAAATATTGTGTATTTTTACACCTAAATTGATAGTATTAATGTCAGCATCTGTTACATAGAATCAATTCTTTAGTATTTGAATACTAGATTGAGACAACCCATGCAGTTTGTTTTTGAGTTCTTCACTATGATTCCATTCAATTATACTCTGTGTGATGGATTCAACCCATCTAGTGTACCTATCATTAGTGATTGACCAAACCCTTATCTTTCAACATATTACTGTACTACTTGAGTGTACATCACTAAGATTATTTATGGCATATATTATCTTGCCCAGTCACTTATTCTTTTTAATAGTTTTTTGAGTGACCCTTGTAACATGTCTTAATTTTTATAGAGTGCATTTACTGTACATAGGTACATGATTAGCTATAGTTAAGATGACTTATTTTCATAGGATTTTATGTCTCATTCTTATTTTATATTTCTCCGTATATTGCACTTAAGAACCAGGGTGGAAATTTATTCACTTTATGCTAGATGTTATCATTACTTACTAGTCTAGATATTATTCATGCACACAATAGGATATAATTAAGTACCACTTAGATAGGGTTAATTAGTTATCAATAATATATGTTGATAATAAAGTTGGATGAAATTACTTATAAAAAATAGTAATGTGATTAACGCACATGTTCATGAACAATATATTTTATGCGACTCCAATTTTTTGATGTTGTAACTCCACTTCTCATCTTGTATAATAACGTGTTTGTGATTTTGAAATTCCACTTATAATTATCTATTTTTTAATAATACCCCTTGTTATAAATATAGTATCTTGTATATTATTCAATAAATAATGTTTATTACTGCACATTTTAAATTACTTCAATGAGGATTACATATTCCATTGTTTTGTTTTGTTTTTTCATTGTATTGATAAGTAATTTCATGTTAATGGAATGAGTCTATTGTGAAGAATTTATTTAGATTTTCTAAATCTATACACATATGGATCAAAGGATATATATTTTTTTAAATTTAATTTTCCAAGTAAAATAATTGTTCTAATAAATATATTGTCAAATTGACATTAAATTTCAAACCAAACATTAATTGTTAATAACACACAAACATAAAAAATTTGCACCATTCACCTTTGCTGCCATTAGAAAATGCCTATCCATTTAATGACTTAGATTATAATTAGTAAAAATATATAAAAATATATGACTAAATACATCAATAAATATCTATCATGAGTTTAATATTTTGTATTTTTCATATGGTTTTTCCCATTGAAGGCTCCACATTGATTACCAACTCAATAAGATTCTCCGAAAAGTGATGCAGAAAAAATAGGCCAACATTCTGGAAGTCATAACTTTTGACCTATAGCTTGGTTTGAGCTCTTCCACATGCCAAATGACCGTATTAAAAATTTTATTACTTTTATAGGACATTATATTGGCCTAAAAAAGGGTTTTGATATTTTTTGGAGGTCATACATGATCATTTGAGGGTCTGAAATTATGAATTAATTTTTTTTTTCAGTTTTTCCTATTTTTAGAACTGGACATCAAATTTAGTTGAATTTCATCCCATAGTCTAATTATAGTGTTTAAGATATTTTGGGAGTTTTAAAATATAGGTATTTTTCTTAGATTTTTTTTAAAAAAAAATTTGCATGTAAACTCTAATTTCTAAGTTGAGGCTTATTTAAGCATGGTTTGAGTTTGTAATTATTTCAAGGAATCAATACTAAACAATTCTAAATATTTTTTCAAGATCTTGGATTTTTTTTAATTTTATTATTCTTGATAGTTTTTGGGTTCATTATCTAGTATCAAAGGAAGTTCGAATTTTGGAGGAGAGAAGAATGGTGAGAGAATGAGGAGGTATGGCATAGATGAACCAGATTATACAAGAGCTATAAAGGCAAGTTTAATAATTAATAGAGTTTATCACCAATTAGGCATGGAGATAAGGTGGTGATGACGAAGACACAAATCATGATGAATAAATTCAGTAAGAAGAAGAATAGCAAGACTAGCCTCCATCAATGGAAGAGAGGATGGTTCAGGGTTTAGAAAGAAGAAATGAAGGAATCAAAGTTGATGTTCCAGATTATGGAGGAAATTTGAAAATAGAGGAGTTGATATATTAGATGAAAAACATGGAGAAGTTCTTCAAGTGGAATAATATGAGAGAAGATAAGAAGGTAAAGTTTGCATGCATAAATTGAAAGGTCATGCAATGATTTTTTGGGATCATTTCTAGAAAGAGACATAGAGAAATGGCAAAGAGAATATTAATTCATGGAAAAAGATGGAAAAGAAGCTGAAGGAGAAGTTTCTTCTTATGGATTATACACAAGCCCTATACATAAGATTTCAGAATTTGAGGCAAAAATGTCATAGTATACGAGAGTATACAAATAAATTTTCTAATCTTTCCATATGAGTGAAGGATGATGAAATAGAAGAGTAGAAAGCGGTAAGGTATGTAAATGGTTTGAAATTTTCTATTCAAGATGAATTAAGCATGCATTAAATACTTAACATGGAGGACGCTTATCAATTAGCTTTGAAGGCTAAGGAAAAACAAAATAGACAAAATTTGAGGACTTATATTGGTCCAAAAAGAATCATATCCCCTCCAATAAGAGGATGAGGTGGGTTTAAAACCACCATAGGTGGATTTAAATATAATAAAGGTGGATCATCACTTGGTGTAGAAATGCAAGATGATAATAGGTAAGGGTTTCAATACCAACAAAGAGGAAGAGGATTTTAGAGAGGATGAACTTATGCTCATCCTAGAGGATAGTTTCTAAATCAATGCAGATCTTATGTATATTATAGATGTGGAGAAGAAGGGCATAGAGCATTTGAGTTTCCACAGTATCAAGATCAAGAAAGGAGGCAAGAAGATCACCAAACATTAAATCTAGTTGAGGTTGAAATAGAAGATGAGAATAATGAAGTTACACCAATAGATGTTGGAGAGAATCTCATGATGAGAATAACCATGATCACTCTAAGGAAAGAAAAAGTGCATAATAAAGAAGGTGGTGAAGCATGTTAGGTTGTGGAGCTAAAAGCTTCACCAGGATGCAAATAGGAGGAGTTATGAAGGTTGCAGAGGTTGCAGAATGAGTTTTAGGGAAATCGACGTCGATCTGATCAACCGATGTCGATGAGGTAGCAGTGAAGAAGCAACCAACATCGGTTACTAGTCGGCCGACATCAGTCAGGGAGGAGCCGACATCGGTAGCCTGTGCATGAACATGTAATTTCCATGTTGATTCTGGAGAGTCTATCTTTGGACTGTTAGTTTGCATGTTAAAGGCTAATTATAGTCTTGAGTTGTGTGTCTACTTATTGTAATTACGATAGTCTAATTATTGTAAGCATGAGATCTATATAATAGACTCATGGGTTGTATTGTAAACTAGTGCTAGAGAGTAAGAGAGCAAAATAAGCTCCTTAAGAGAGAGGAGAGCAATGGTGTGTTCCTCCTAGTTCCACAGTACCAAGTGTGGGTGCTGGTTTGGAGAATCAGAAGGGTTCTTCGTATATGTATGATCTTGGTTAGCCGGTGTGCATGGCTTCTTTTTGAGATCTACAATGGTGAGTAAGGTTTGGTGATCATAGGTAGCAGCAGAGAGCAAGAGATCTACTTTGAGTACGGTTGTGTACTTGGTGTACTGGTAGTGTTGTTTTTGACTGGTGGAGGTGAACACCAACTCTATATTGGAGTTGATTGTTGGGACCGAGAGAGAGAGGGAAGAAGGTCTTGAGGTGTGTCAAGCCTTTGAGGTGGAAGAAGAAGTGGCATCTTCTTTATTGTATTTTCTTCTGAGTGATTATTAATACAATTGTGTATTGTCTCTCATATTTCTGTGTTATTTCATATTTCTAGTTACTTATCATTCTGGTTAAATTTCGTGTTTAGTTGCAAATACAAGAGGTAATCATATTGTGCTCTAATTGGTGGAGCAAGATCCTGACAGTTATGCTGGTGATGGAGGATTTTAGAGAGGATGAGGTTATGCTGGTCCTAGAGGATGGTTTCTAAATCAATACAGATCTTATGTCTATTATAGATGTGGAGAAGAAGGTCATAGAGCATTTGAGTTTCCACACTATCAAGATCAAGAAAGGAGGCAAGAAGATCACCCAACATTAAATCTAGTTGAGGTTGAAATAGAAGAAGAGAATACTAAAGTTACACCAATAGATGTTGGAGAGAATCTCATGATGAGAATAACCATGATCACTCTAAGGAAGGAACAAGTGCATAATAAAGAGGGTGGTGAAGCATGGTTGCAATCAAATATTTTTTGAACAAGATGTATTTCGAGTGGAAAGGTATGCAAAGTAATTATAGATAGTGGTAGTTGTGAATATATGGTTTCTAACAAAATGACTGAGAAACTAATTTTTCAATGTGAAAAACATCATAATCTTTATCGAATTTCATGGTTTAAGAAAGGGAATGAAGTTACAATAGATAAAATGTGCTTAATCAAGTTTTCTATAGGAAAAACTTATAATGATGAGACATGGTGTCATGTAATTCAAATAGATGCATGCCATTTGTTATTGCGGATACTGTGGCAATTTGACATGAAATTAATTCATAATACAACAAAGAACACATACATTTTTTGGAAAGGTGGCACAAAGGTAGGTTTGTTACCTCTTAAAGAGGAAGAAAAAACAAAAATCATGCTCTCCACTAAAGAATTCATCCAAGCTATAAAAGTAGCAAGGTATTGCTATGCATTAGTAGCAAAGAATGAAGAAATAAAAATCATGCCAATACCAATAGAAGTAACAAGATTGTTGAAAAAATATGCAGATGTTATGCCTAATGAGTTACCAAATAGTTTACCATTGAAGAGAGATATACAATATCACATTGATTTTATTCCAAGATCACCTCTACCCAATCAAGTAGCTTATAGGATGAGTCTAATAGAACATGCAAAATTACATAAATAGGTTACTAAATTGATTAGAAAGAAGGTGATAAGGGAGAGTATGAGTCCATTTGTAACACCAACATTGCTAAATCCAAAATAAGATGGAGGGTAGAGAATGTGTGTAGATAGTAGATAAATTAACAAAATTACAATAAAGTATAGGTTTCATTTACCTCATTTAGATGATATGATTGATGTGTTTGTAGGAGAAAAATATTTTACCAAGATTGATCTAAGGAGTGATTATTATCAGATCCAAATTCGTGAAGGAGATGAGTGGAAAACTGCATTCAAGACTAGGGATGGCTTATATGAGTCGATGGTGATGCCATTCAAATTATCTAATGCACCTAACACATTTATGAGGTTGATGAATAAAGTGCTATGAGAATATATTAGTAATTTTTTGGTTATTTATTTTGATATTCAGTAAGACTAAATAAGAACACTTACATCATTTAAGAATGGTAATAGATTTGTTACAAAAGGAGAAGTATGGAAATTTGAAGAAGTGTAGGTTTATGTAGAATAATTTAGTATTTTATGATTTGTAATTTCAAAAAATGGTGTGAAAAAGGATGAAATAAAGATAAAGGTGATTTTTGAGTGGCATATTCCATAAAGCATTATAGAGCTAAGAAGTTTCCATGGTTTAGAAACTTTTAACATAAAATTTATTAAAAAAATTAGTAGTATTGTGACACCAATAATAGATTGCATGAGAGAGAAGGAAATTACATGGACAAAAACAACCATAAGAAGCTTTGAATTCTTGAAGAAGAAGATTATAGAAAGACCAATTTTAGCATTACAAAATTTTTAAAAAGTTTTTGAGGTTGATTGTGATGTTTCATTTATGGGAATTGGTGTTGTGTTGAATCTAGAAGGAAATCCAATAGCATATTTCAGTGAAAATTTGAATGAGGTAAGAACAAAGTATTCTACTTATGATATTGAACTTTATTCAATTGTACAACCATTAATACATTGGAGGCATTACTTGGTGCCTAAGGAGTTCATACTATTTATGGATCATGAAGCTTTCAAGTATGTGAATAAATAAAAGAAGTTGAATAGTAGGCATGCAAAGTGTGTTTCCTTATTGCAGGGGTATACTTTTGTGTTGAACCATAAATTAGGAAAATAGAATCAGGTCATTGATGCATTGAGCAGGATGGTAGAGATTTTAACTACTATGGTGAGTGAAGTAGGTGGATTTAAAGTTATCAAAGAATTATATGATACTAATCCATATTTTGGAAAGATAGTCGAATAGTGCAAGAATCCATTCATAGGTGGTACGTATATTATTCATAATGAGTATCTTATACATGAATGGTATCTCTTCAAAGGGAAACAATTATGTATCCTAGTTGGGTCTCCACAAGACAATATAATAAGAGAATTACATAGTGGTGGTTTGGCTGGACATTTTGGTAAGGCGAAGATAATAGCTATGGTGGAGGAAAAGTATTGGTGGCCAAAGATGAAGAGAGATGTGACAAGGTATGTTAACGGTACATAATATGTTAGGTGGCTAATGGAGATGCATGAAATACTGGACATTACATGCCATTGCCAATTTCAAGAGGTCCATAGATAGATTTCAGTAATGATTTTGTATTGGGATTTCCAAACATAGAGAGATGTAACGATTCAATTTTTATTATTGTGCACAGATTTTCTAAAATGGTTCATTTCATTACATGTAAGAAAACCAATGATGCCACTAGAGTTACATAATAAATTTTTATTGATATTACAAAATTACATGGTGTTCCAAAAACTATTACTTCAGATAGGGACATATATTTTTATAAGTCATTTTTGGAGGACTTTATGGAAGATGGGTACTAAGGTACAATTTAGTAGTGCATATCACCCACAAATAGATAGACAAAAGTTGTGAATAGGAGCTTGGGAAATTTGTTGAGATGGATAGTGGGAGAGAAACCCAAGAAATGGAACTTGTATTTACCAGAAGATGAGTTTTTATATAAAATTTTAGTGAATAGATCAACACAAAATTTGGCTTTTCAAATTGTTTACAAGAGAAATCCTATGGGTATTTTAGATTTGGTACAATTTATAATTGAAGATTGAATTATTGATCATGCAAAAGTGTTTGTAGAGCATATGCAATAGTTACAAGGAGTAAAAATAATTTTTTAGGAAAGTAATGAGAAATATAAAGCAGCAACAGATTTTAGGAGAAGATCCAAAGTATTTGAATAAGTAGAGTTAGTAATGGTTTACTTTAGCAATTTGAATATTCTAAGCTAGCAACAGGTATGATGTTCATGTAAACTTCTCAAATTAACTTAGTATATGTAAATGAATTACCTTCAGTAAATATAATGCAACTTCACCATCTTACCATATAATAAACATTTAAAATTTTATTTCTTTTTCCACATATTCCATTTCTAACACAAGGTTAGCATATCATAAATCACTAACATAGTTAAACTAATATCAAACGAGATAAGATATTAACTATATTAATTAACCAAATAATATGAAATAACAACAACTAAGTTAATAATATATAATCAACATTACATAATTCTTTACCAATTATTTCACACCTATTTACAAGATCATCAAGAATGGAGCAACAAGTAACTCAATCAAACAAACCTTCCCAATGAGCCCTATGAGCTCAACTTTTAATGGGCCTTATTGCCTAAACCATCATCTAGACGGTGGTTCTGGTAACCATGGTTAAGAAGGGAATTTTGAGCAAGTCAGATTCAAAATCATTGGACATATCAACACAAACAATCATAACATAGACAAGTGACAATCAAACACCATTCTAAAGCTAGACAAAAATAACCAAACCAAGTATTGATGTAAATTGGGAGTAGGGATAACTATTACAAGCTGCTCAAAAGATATAACAATAGATTTAACAACTAAATTAATTTTCATAGTATTCATAAAAACCAACTTTGAAACCCTCCAAATATATGATCATCCTAATTATCCCAACCACTAATCTATAACCCAGGCATAAAAGCATATTGATTAACACTTAGTTATTTAGGCCTAGACTATGAATGGTTACCCAACATGAATATAATTCATATAGGCATATAAAAAAATATGAAGCATAAACATATAACTCAAACTAGTTATACATAACCAAGCCACGGTCCAACAATTATACCCAATAATCATAAGAAACCAACCAACATATTGAATTTGACTCCGCGATACAAAATTTCCAAAATAAATAGTCAATGATTCGAGCAATCATTTAAACAATAATCAATTATAAATTCAATGCCAATCCATTTGATTGGAGGGATCATCATGAGGCCTCACAACATCATATGATTCTCATGAATCACTAAAATTGTTATAAAAATTATTATAGTTATGCAAATAAATACTTGCATGTTTAAAGTAAGGTGGAACCATAATATGAATAAATATTCCAACAACTTCACCCAAATTCTCAGTGTTTCATTACAATACAAAATACACAAATATCCAAATTAAAACCTTCAGAAAAGATAGGTCGTACAAGATAATATGTAGAAATATCCAACATGAAAACACCTATAAAGCCTAAATGAAATCATAAACTTGTTGCAACAAATATTTCTATCCTAGTAACATGTAAAGGATCAATAAAATGATAACACACAAGTGTAAATACGTTCATAACAGAATTGAACAAGTCATGCAACATGAATAACTAGTCTGTCAACATCATGACCTAGTGATATTTAATTTCAAAAGAACTCATGATAAACATAGAAATAAAACTCAATAATTTAAAACTATAAGTAAAACCCAATTGATTTTAGATTATAACCAAAAGTGAACACTTAGAATGCAGTCACATAAATAAGGTGTCTCAACCATTTTAACAATATACTAGTTAATAACTTGCTAAAAAAAGGCCATCGATATAACATACAACCCAACCCTTCAAAATTTAAAAGAAACTAACATTTTTTTTGGATTTCAACAAAACAAGACCCAAGTATACCATAAGTTAACCCCAGGTGATGAGACCTATTTAAAACAATACAATCAATTATAGTAATTCAAACAAACACAACATTATGGATTTATACTGAAGGTGCAGGGTTAACAAAATGAAAAATTTATTGATTACACAACACACATGCAACAAAGCCAGTAAAACCCTCATTCCATTATCCATGTAATAGAGTCGATGACCTAATTGGGTAAACAAATTTCTAAACCCCTAGAGATTTGAATCATACATAGAGGTGCATTTAAATGAATAATGGACACATGCAGCCCACAAAATAATAAAATAGATTCCCCAATCTGAAGATTCAAACAATTAACAAAGGTAGTTCAAAATAACAACTAAATGAATATCAACACAATGAAAAAAATTGACTAGAGTGGAGCATTTGGTAGCTACAACCCTACAAGTTGAACCCTCTTGTTGTCTCTCAAAATAGAATACCTAATAGTCGCAACACTATAAGTTAAACCACCAAAATTTATTTGCATTGAAAGAATTAAAACTAAACCTTTTATATAAACTCTACCCACTATAGAAGTTAATTTTAAAATTATATAAATATTAAAATCAATGTGACAAAAGAAATCTTTAATGTGTGCATCAACAACGCCCGTTATGAGTATTAAAACTTTGTTAAAATGATAGAGCAATAAATATCCAAGCAATATGCATGAATCAAAATGAAAAATCAAAACAAACTCTGCAATGACAATATAACATATAATATCCTAATCTTTTGAATAGGTTTAGACGTGGTCGGGCTCACTTAAATTGACTAATGAACATGATTCTTTGGATTTTTTTGTAGCCATCTTTTAAAAATGGCACACCTGTTTGAGTAGTAGACAATGGGAAATGGTTAAGTGTCTTATACTGAAGAGAGTAGTTGGGACCTTTTATTAAAAGAAGGGATTGTATGAAATTTTTTACAGACATGTTGCAGTATTATTTCACTTTTATTTTAGTGATTATGTTTTAAAAAAAAATTGTTAATAAGAATCTCAATCATTATTATTATTACCCCAAAAAAAAAAAACATTAATTGTTTTATAAAATTGTATAAAATTATTTTATAATTAATTTAAATTCTATTTGTATCATATCATACATTATATTGTATAAGTTATTTTCAATAATTTTCAAATATAATACAATATATTTTGTAATATTTAAATAAGATTTAAATGAATTATTAAAAAAATAGCTTGTTTTAAGAATGCCATTTTATTTTTAAAAAAAAGTTCACTACTTTCATAAGAATCTATTTTCACTTTATTGTACCATAAAATTTAAAAATAATCAAAGTATATTGAATATTCTAAGACCAATGATAAAATGATGATTTCAGAAATCAATAACATTTGATATACTTTTTCTGTCACGCTTCAAAGTTTAAAATAAACAATCGAATCAGATGAAAAAAATACTAATTAATAACTTAAAATATATGAGAACTATCTATAAATCATCTATCCATGAAGCATTTATAATGCTGATAACATTTAAAATTTTAAATATTATTAATATTATAAAAAATATTCCACTCTAAAATAATAAATTGTATTAATTTATCTATATAATATTAATTAAATAAAAGAAAGAGGAAAAAGATTGTTATTTTTTTAAAAGTTATTTTTAAATTTAAACACTCCATCGACAATAATTCTAACTTGAAAATTACTAGCAATTGTCATTTTGAGTCATCCTCTCTCGATAGGAAATTTATATAATTAAATTATAATAAATTTAGAATGAAAATTATATATAAATTTGTGTGTCCGGGGAGGAGCACAAATTTTATATGTTAGATTCATGGTCGTCTTAATTTTCGTATTATTTCAAGTTCTTATTTTTGAAACAAAGATTATGATGTGTGGGATTTTAATGGTCACTATGTTTAACCATTACTCAATTCTATTTATAACTTAATTGGTATGGTTGTAACCTAAAAATCTATTTTACATTTTTAATTATATGATTTCTGTCTTCAACATTATTCTTTCCATAAAATTATTGGTGATGATATATGGAGTAATGGCTTCTTTATTTTTTTTCACTATGCAACCCTTCTTAATATATGAGAAAATTTTTCACTAAAAAATAATAATATACTCATAATAGAGTATAAAGTGTTAGGAAATTTAGTTAATAAGAAAGATATTTCAAAAATATTATGGTTTTAATGTTAAAAATAACCCTAAAATTTTGATTTAAAATTTGTTTAAAATACATAAACACTATAAATTAAATATAATTAAAAATATTATTAATATATTAAATATTTCATATACAATCTTAAATACAATTTTAATTACAAAAGATATATATATATATATATATATATATATATATATATATATATATATATATATATATATATATATATATGCACACACCCACACATTTATGTGATATTTTAAGTTATAAATAAAGTCACTGTGTTAATTTTTAGAAAATTCAATTATTTATATATGTATATAAATAAAATTTAAAAAAGAGGTTTAAAACAATAATAAAGTTTATATTGAATATAGGTTATAAAATTATATTAAAAACATTATTTAAAAATTATATATTAAATAAAAATTATATAATAATATTATGATTTAAAAAATTTATATATCAAACTCTGAATGTTATACAATCTTAAAAAGTTATTTTTAATTTTTTTTTAAAATTTAATTATAAATTTATTAAAAAAAAATCAATAAATAAATAATATAATATTTATAATCATAATACATATGTTAATATTGAATAATTTTAAATATTCTTTAATTAAAAAATAAGTTTAATAACATTTAAAATAACCATCATCTTCCTTTGATTATCCACTCTTAATAGTGAAGACATGTAGCTATATTTCTTTGATTATCTTTATAAAAAAAAGAATCAGGTCTAAAACAGGGTTTGTGGGCGAGGGAGAGGGAAGTCAATGGGAAGTATTGCAAGCTTAAAATAAAATAAAGATCTCAAAAGATTGATAGTGCTGTCTAAATTAAACATCCTATGACAATATTATCTATTATTTTATCCTACCTTCCCATTTTATACTTTAATAAAACATAGATCAAAATGGACTACTCTTCAATAAAGATCTCTCATCATTCCGATGTCATATTCTCAAAAATACAAGTAAATACTAGAAGGCAAAGAATACAAAATAAGGACAAAAAGTCTCTACTTCACATTTAGCTGTAAGATTGTAAATCCGTAAAAAGTCTCTACCTAACATGTGTTAATTGATGTCCAACAAACAGAGAAGACTCTTAATCTTGAGATCAATTCAACATTGGAACTTTTTATGTGTCCAAAGGCCTGCTGGAAAAAATTAATTGACTGATATGGGTGGAAGGGAAATCCATTCAGAACAGTACATTTACATTTACTAATGAACATGATTCTTTTGTTTTTATGGTAGTCATCCTTTCAGAGCAGCACACTAGTTTGAGTAGTACAAAATCGAAAGTGGTTAAGTGTCTTATAGGGAAGAGAGTAGTTGGGACCATTTATTAAAGGAAGGGATTGTATGGAATATGTTACAGATATGTGCTTGTATTATTTCAACGAACATGACTTATTGAAAAAACTAATTGACTGACATGGGTGGAAGGGAAATTCATTCAGAACAGTACATTTACATTGACTAATGAACATGATTCTTTTATTTTCATGTGCTTGTATTATTTCAACGAACATGACTTATTGAAAAAACTAATTGACTGACATGGGTGGAAGGGAAATCCATTCAGAACAGTACATTTACATTGACTAATGAACATGATTCTTTTGTTTTTATGGTAGCCATCCTTTCAGAGCAGCACACTAGTTTGAGTAGTACAAAATCGGAAGGGGTTAAGTGTCTTATAGGGAAGAGAGTAGTTGGGACCATTTATTATGGGACCATTTATTAAAGGAAGGGATTGTATGGAATATGTTACAGATAGGTGCTTGTATTATTTCAACGAACATGACTTATTGACTAATGGAGATCATTCTTTGATGTGATTCAAACTTAATATAATAAACATTCACTAATGGACATGAATTTTTTATTTTAATTGTAATGAATGATGATGTGATTCAAACCTAATATAATAAACATTCACTAATAGACGTGAATTTTTTATTTTCATTGTAATGACTTTTTCAGTGCACTACACTAGTTTGAATAGTATTACTCTTTTAATGTTAATGATCGATTATTCAATGTGATCCAAACCCAATATAATGATCATGACTTATTGACTAATGGACATGAATCTTTAATTTTTATTGTAATGATCCTTTCAGTACAATACACTCGTTTGAATAGTATTACTCTTTTAATAAGAAAAAAATTCTTTGAAGTTTTAATGTGGTCAGGGTCACTTAAATTAACTAATGATTATGATTCTTTGGTTTTTATTGTAGTCATCCTTTCAAAGCAACACACTAATTTGAATAGTACAGAATGGGAAGTGGTTAAGTGTCTTATAAGGAATAGAGTAGTTGGGACCTTTTATTAAAGGAAGGGATTGTATGGAATATGTTACAGATATGTGCTTGTATTATTTCAATGAACATGACTTATTGACTAATGGACATCATTCTTTGATGTGATCCAAACCTAATATAATAAACATTCACTAATGGACATGAATTTTTTATTTTCATTGTAACGACTTTTTCAGTGCACTACACTAATTTGAATAGTATTAGTCTTTTAATGTTAATGATCGATCATTCAATGTGATCCAAACCCAATATAATGATCATGACTTATTGACTAATGGACATGAATCTTTGATTTTTATTGTAGTGATCCTTTCAGTACAATACACTAGTTTGAATAGTATTACTTTTTTAATAAGAAACAAATTCGATGAAGTTTTAATGTGGTCAGGGTCACTTAAATTAAGTAATGATTATGATTCTTTGGTTTTTATTGTAGTCGTCCTTTCAAAGCAACACACTAATTTGAATAGTACAAAATGGGAAGTTGTTAAGTGTCTTACAAGGAATAGAGTAGTTGGGACCTTTTATTAAAGGAAGGGATTGTATGGAAAATTTTACACATATGTAGTAGTATTATTTCAATGAACATGACTTATTGACTAATGGACATGATTCTTTGATGTGATCCAAACCTGATATAACAACAATGACTCATTGACCAATGGACACGAATCTTTGATTTTTATTGTAGTGATCTTTTCAATCCAATAAGAAACAAAATTGATAAACTATTTTGTAAAAACATTAATTGGTTTTTATTATAATGGTCTGTATAAAACAATATAATATTTTTTGTAAAACAATTATATGTTAATAAGAATGTTAAACATTAGATGTTTTGCAAAATAACATTCTATTTATTTTTATTACAATTAATATAAATTCTATCTAAATTAATTTATATATTATATGAATATATTAAAATTTATTTTGAATACATTATCTAAATAAAATTTATATGGAATCTTTAAAAAATCTGATTTTTTTTGTTGTATTATAAAATTTAAGAATAATTATTAAATATTAAATCTTTTAAAATAATGGACAAGATAGTGTGTAATTCCATTTTTGTGATACTAAAATTCTATTTATCATGGTGTTTAATTCTATTTTTATTATCATAGTGTTTAAATCTATTTTTATTAAGTTATAGCTTCAATTCTCTAACTATTTTCAATTATACCCTTTGTTATAAATACACACACATTTTTTAATCAATCAACTTGATTAATATAGTTTTATGATTCTTTTATAGAGAAAAAAATATTTTATTGTTACTTATTTTCATTATCTTACAATGTATTAGAATGAGTTTATTAGTAAGAGACTTACTTGGATTTTTTTAGTCTATACATCTCCGTTGAGCATTTTTCTTAGAGATAACAATTGTGGGTCTTATGTCTTATTTTATTTTTACTTTTCTCCTAATACACTTTAGGGTGGGAATTGAAGTGTGTTCACATTAGGCCAAATGTTCCCATTCTTTACAAGTTTAGATTATCTTTATATACACTATAGGATATGGTTATGTCTCACGTAGAATGATTTAATTAGTTATCACTAATATATGTGGCTAATAAAGTTATATAATTTATTAGTTACAATGACTCATGTGATTCATATACACTTTCATGCGAAAATTATTTAGTTAGACATTACTTTTGTGATGTTATAACTCTATATCTCATTAGTGTAGGATCTCTTAATACAATTTGTGCCATCCTTGATAAGTTTTATCTATATTTTGTGATATTTTTTGACACCTTCATATTCAGTGAGAATCTCTATTGTGAGTGTTTTCTATTATGTCTAGATTTTATCAATACTTTGGTGATTGAGTAGTGGATTTATATCACTGTTACATATATTTTTCTCTATTCCACCTATTCAACACTAATGGGTGAGCTGGGCGACTTTTTTTGAGTGTTTTGTATAGCTTTCTTGGGTATCCTTTAACATCTAAGGTTCTATCAATTCTTATATTGATGACATTTATTTTGTGAAATATTGTGTATTTTTACACCTAAATTGATAGTATTAATGTCAGCATCTGTTACATAGAATCAATTCTTTAGTATTTGAATACTAGATTGAGACAACCCATGCAGTTTGTTTTTGAGTTCTTCACTATGATTCCATTCAATTATACTCTGTGTGATGGATTCAACCCATCTAGTGTACCTATCGTTAGTGATTGACCAAACTCTTATCTTTCAACATATTAGTGTACTACTTGAGTGTACATCACTAAGATTATTTATGGCATATATTATCTTGCCCAGTCACTTATTCTTTTTAATAGTTTTTTGAGTGACCCTTGTAACATGTCTTAATTTTTATAGAGTGCATTTATTGTACATAGGTACATGATTAGCTATAGTTAAGAGGACTTATTTTCATAGGATTTTATGTCTCATTCTTATTTTATATTTCTCCGTATATTGCACTTAAGAACCAGGGTGGAAATTTATTCACTTTATGCTAGATGTTATCATTACTTACTAGTCTAGATATTATTCATGCACACAATAGGATATAATTAAGTACCACTTAGATAGGGTTAATTAGTTATCAATAATATATGTTGATAATAAAGTTGGATGAAATTACTTATAAAAAATAGTAATGTGATTAACGCACATGTTCATGAACACTATATTTTATGCGACTCCAATTTTTTGATGTTGTAACTCCACTTCTCATCTTGTATAATAACGTGTTTGTGATTTTGAAATTCCACTTATAATTATCTATTTTTTAATAATACCCCTTGTTATAAATATAGTATCTTGTATATTATTCAATAAATAATGTTTATTACTGCACATTTTAAATTACTTCAATGAGGATTACATATTCCATTGTTTTGTTTTGTTTTTTCATTGTATTGATAAGTAATTTCATGTTAATGGAATGAGTCTATTGTGAAGAATTTATTTAGATTTTCTAAATCTATACACATATGGATCAAAGGATATATTTTTTTTTAAATTTAATTTTCCAAGTAAAATAATTGTTCTAATAAATATATTGTCAAATTGACATTAAATTTCAAACCAAACATTAATTGTTAATAACACACAAACATAAAAAATTTGCACCATTCACCTTTGCTGCCATTAGAAAATGCCTATCCATTTAATGACTTAGATTATAATTAGTAAAAATATATAAAAATATATGACTAAATACATCAATAAATATCTATCATGAGTTTAATATTTTGTATTTTTCATATGGTTTTTCCCATTGAAGGCTCCACATTGATTACCAACTCAATAAGCTTCTCCGAAAAGTGATGCAGAAAAAATAGGCCAACATTCTGGAAGTCATAACTTTTGACCTATAGCTTGGTTTGAGCTCTTCCACATGCCAAATGACCGTATTAAAAATTTTATTACTTTTATAGGACATTATATTGGCCTAAAAAAGGGTTTTGATATTTTTTGGAGGTCATACATGATCATTTGAGGGTCTGAAATTATGAATTAATTTTTTTTTCAGTTTTTCCTATTTTTAGAACTGGACATCAAATTTAGTTGAATTTCATCCCATAGTCTAATTATAGTGTTTAAGATATTTTGGGAGTTTTAAAATATAGGTATTTTTCTTAGATTTTTTTTTAAAAAAAATTTGCATGTAAACTCTAATTTCTAAGTTGAGGCTTATTTAAGCATGGTTTGAGTTTGTAATTATTTCAAGGAATCAATACTAAACAATTCTAAATATTTTTTCAAGATCTGGGATTTTTTTTAATTTTATTATTCTTGATAGTTTTTGGGTTCATTATCTAGTATCAAAGGAAGTTCGAATTTTGGAGGAGAGAAGAATGGTGAGAGAATGAGGAGGTATGGCATAGATGAACCAGATTATACAAGAGCTATAAAGGCAAGTTTAATAATTAATAGAGGTTATCACCAATTAGGCATGGAGATAAGGTGGTGATGACGAAGACACAAATCATGATGAATAAATTCAGTAAGAAGAAGAATAGCAAGACTAGCCTCCATCAATGGAAGAGAGGATGGTTCAGGGTTTAGAAAGAAGAAATGAAGGAACCAAAGTTGATGTTCCAGATTATGGAGGAAATTTGAAAATAGAGGAGTTGATATATTAGATGAAAAACATGGAGAAGTTCTTCAAGTGGAAGAATATGAGAGAAGATAAGAAGGTAAAGTTTGCATGCATAAATTGAAAGGTCATGCAATGATTTTTTGGGATCATTTCTAGAAAGAGACATAGAGAAATGGCAAAGAGAATATTAATTCATGGAAAAAGATTTAAAAGAAGCTGAAGGAGAAGTTTCTTCCTATGGATTATACACAAGCCCTATACATAAGATTTCAGAATTTGAGGCAAAAATGTCATAGTATACGAGAGTATACAAATAAATTTTCTAATCTTTCCATATGAGTGAAGGATGATGAAACAGAAGAGTAGAAAGCGGTAAGGTATGTAAATGGTTTGAAATTTTCTATTCAAGATGAATTAAGCATGCATTAAATACGTAACATGGAGGACGCTTATCAATTAGCTTTGAAGGCTAAGGAAAAACAAAATAGACAAAATTTGAGGACTTATATTGGTCCAAAAAGAATCATATCCCCTCCAATAAGAGGATGAGGTGGGTTTAAAACCACCATAGGTGGATTTAAATATAATAAAGGTGGATCATCACTTGGTGTAGAAATGCAAGATGATAATAGGTAAGGGTTTCAATACCAACAAAGAGGAAGAGGATTTTAGAGAGGATGAACTTATGCTCGTCTTAGAGGATAGTTTCTAAATCAATGCAGATCTTATGTATATTATAGATGTGGAGAAGAAGGGCATAGAGCATTTGAGTTTCCACACTATCAAGATCAAGAAAGGAGGCAAGAAGATCACCAAACATTAAATCTAGTTGAGGTTGAAATAGAAGACGAGAATAATGAAGTTACACCAATAGATGTTGGAGAGAATCTCATGATGAGAATAACCATGATCACTCTAAGGAAAGAAAAAGTGCATAATAAAGAAGGTGGTGAAGCGTGTTAGGTTGTGGAGCTAAAAGCTTCACCAGGATGTAAATAGGAGGAGTTACGAAGGTTGCAGAGGTTGCAGAATGAGTTGTAGGGAAATCGACGTCGATCTGATCAACTGATGTCGATGAGGTAGCAGTGAAGAAGCAACCAATATCGGTTACTAGTCGGCCGACATCAGTCAGGGAGGAGCCGACGTCGGTAGCCTGTGCATGAACATGTAATTTCCATGTTGATTCTGGAGAGTCTATCTTTGGACTGTTAGTTTGCATGTTAAAGGCTAATTATAGTCTTGAGTTGTGTGTCTACTTATTGTAATTATGATAGTCTAATTATTGTAAGCATGAGATCTATATAATAGACTCATGGGTTGTATTGTAAACTAGTGCTAGAGAGTAAGATAGAAAAATAAGCTCCTTAAGAGAGAGGAGAGCAATGGTGTGTTCCTCCTAGTGCCACAGTACCAAGTGTGGGTGCTGGTTTGGAGAATCAAAAGGGTTCTTCGTATATGTATGATCTTGGTTAGCTGGTGTGCATGGCTTCTTTTGGAGATCTACAATGGTGAGTAAGGTCTGGTGATTTACATGTAGCATCAAAGAGCAGGAGATCTACTTGAAGTACAGTTGTGTACTTGGTGTACTGGTAGTGTTGTTTTTGACTGGTGAAGGTGAACACCAACTCTGTATTGGAGTTGATTGTTGGGACCGAGAGAGAGAGGGAAGGTCTTGAGGTGTGGCAAGCCTTTGAGGTGGAAGAAGAAGTGGCATCTTCTTTATTGTATTTTCTTCTGAGTGATTATTAATACAATTGTGTATTGTCTCTCATATTCCTGTGTTGTTTCATATTTCTAGTTACTTATCATTCTGGATAAATTTTATGTTTAGTTGCTAATACAAGAGGTAATCATATTGTGCTCTAATTGGTGGAGCTAGATCCTGATAGTTGGTATCAAAGCTTTTGGTTGGGTTAGTAACAGGTGGTTTCAGATTTGGTTAGTGTTTGTTGATTACAGGTCACTCTCAGGGGTTTCAGATTGAGTGAGATTATAGCAATGGCAAAAGAAAGTAATCTATGAATGGAGAAACTGAATAGCATGAATGGTCTAATTGATGGAAAGAAAGAGCAGGTAAAGGGAGATTGTTGGTTGGTAGAAGATCAGTGTGTAGAAGCAGATGTTGCATGTGATGTTGCACAGGTTGCTCTGGATAAAGTAGAATCTTTGTTTACAGATTCTTTTGCCTCTTTCCATGCAACCTGAAATAGAGCATTTTTTCAAGAGTATGTCCAGGGAGACTTTGGAGAGATTTATTTAGGGGTTGGTGAGCCTTGTCAGATTATTGGCAAACGGGAAGTGAAGCTGAAATTGTAGACGGATAACACACAGGTGTTGAAGGAGGTCATGCAGGTACCAGTCTTGGAGATTAGTCTAATTTCTTCAGGAAAGTTGGGTGATGGGAGATGCATAGTAACTCTCACAGTGGATGCACTTGAGTTAGATGGTGATAAGAAAGTAGGTATCCTTTATCTATCTACTTATATTACTGATTCACCTTCTGTTGTAGAGATGTGGCTTTGTAGGCTTGGTCACATATGTAGGAGGGGAATGCATGTTTTTAAGTGGAGGTCAGATGTCTTTGACAAACATAAGAACTGGAAAGCCTTGGTGTTCATGGAGGAGATGACGGATAGAGATTAGTTGAGGGGACTGAATTATTTTGAGCAGGGCTGTGTTGATTTGAACAGGGTTTTGATCCAAAAGGAGCTTGTAAGCAAAAAGTCATCACTCACAGGCGAACATAGGTATCAGCGTCGGTCACATAGCAACCAACATTGGTAGTAGGTACACCAGCATCAGTCAGGGAACCGACGTCGGTAGACAGGGTCAGTCGTAAGAAGCCGATGTCGGTCGGTCGCAGATTGGGAGATGGCCGAGATCGGTCACTAAAATGGATGTTGGGTAGACAACAAGCTGTCAAGGAGTCTCAAATGCCCATATGGAGGTCAGAAAGGGTAAGTAAACCTCATATTCATTGTTCACCTTCTTTATATTGCTTACTGATGGTCAAGAACTAGGAAGATGTGAAGAGGCAATGCAGGTAGAATCCAAAAATAGTGGGAGCTTGGCATGGATGAGGAGTGTGAGTCCTTGGAGAAGAACCAAATAGGTATTTGTTGGTGGAGTTGTCAAATGGAAGAAAGCACTAGAAGATGGATGGATACCCATGTTAAAGAAGAGAGTGGATGGATACGTGAGACGGAAGGCCAAGGTATATGGTCTTGAGGAAGCTGCAGGACAGTGGTACAGGGTTTGACAGGTGCATGACAAAGCAGGGCTTCAATCAATGTCAGTGTAACCATTGCGTTTGTCTTACCAGGTGGATGATGAGTCACAACATTATCCAGTTATATTATGTGGGTGATTTGCTAGAAGGTTTGTACATACAGGGTTTTACTGAGCCAAAGATAAGGTTAGTTCAGAGGTATGTCATGAAGAATTTGGAGCAGTGAAATTATTTGGCATAAGAGACATGGAAGATCATAGGTTGATCTCCAGTGGGAGCTGATGTGAAGACAGTGTTGGTGGGGTTCAAGATGTAGGATACAGAATCGGTTATCACACCAAGGGTTGGACAGTTCAAGCTTAGCTTAGAACAGGGTTCAAAATCACATAAGGTCTAGTGTAGGCCTCAGTTTTCCCAAGCAGTGGGGGTTGTCAGAAAGTTTGGAGCCAATTCGGGGAAGGAGTACTGGAGGGTAGTTCATTGTATTCTCAGGTATATGAGAGGGACCAGCAGCAGGGATTCATGTTATGCAGGGTCAAGGTCTTCACTACATGGAGTTGTAGGTTCAGATGTGGCAGGTTACTTGGATGACAGGTGTAACATCACAGGATGTGTGGTGGTTAGTCTTCAGGGTTGAGATTGAAGAGGGATACAAGCCAAGGAATGAATTAGATGGTGTATAGGTACAGGAATAGGTGCAACTGTTTATCTCCAAGTGGGAGATTGTTAGGTTGTGGAGCTAAAAGCTTCACCAGGATGAAAACAAGAGGAGTTACAGAGGTTGTGGAGGGTGCAAAGAGTTGCAAAATGAGTTACACGGCAATCGATTTAAGTCTAATCAATTGAAGTTGGTCAAATAGCAGTGAAGAAGCAACTAAAATTGGTTACCAGTCGACTGACATCAGTCAGGGAGGAGCCGACGTCGGTAGCCTATGCATGAACATGCAGTTTGCATGTTAATTCCAGAGAGTCTATCTTTGGACTGTTAGTTTGCATGTTAAAGGCTAATTATAGTCTTGAGTTGCGTGTCTACTTATTGTAATTAAGATAGTCTAATTATTGTAAGCATGAGATCTATATAATAGACTCATGGGTTGTATTGTAAACTAGTGATAGAGAGTAAGAGAGCAAAATAATCTCCTTCAAAGAGAGGAGAGCAATAATGTGTTCCTCCTAGTTCCACAGTACCAAGTGTGGGTGTTGGTTTGGAGAATCAGAAGGGTTCTTCGTATATGTATGATCTTGGTAAGCCGCTGTGCATGGCTTCTTTTTGAGATCTACAATGGTGAGTAAGGTTTGGTGATTTATAGGTAGCAGCAGAGAGCAAGAGATCTACTTGGAGTACGGTTGTGTACTTGGTGTACTGGCAGTGTTGTTTTTGACTGGTGGAGGTGAACACCAACTCTATATTGGAGTTGATTGTTGGGACCGAGAGAGAGAGGGAAGAAGGTCTTGAGGTGTGGTGAGCCTTTCATGTGGAAGAAGAAGTGGCATCTTCTTTACTGTATTTTATTCTGAGTGATAATTAATACAATTGTGTATTGTCTCTCATATTTTTGTGTTGTTTCATATTTCTAGTTACTTATCATTCTAGTTAAATTATGTGTTTAGTTGCTAATACAAGATGTAATCATATTGTGCTCTAATTGGTGGAGCAAGATCTTGACAGTTATGCTGGTGATGGAGGATTTTAGAGAGGATGAGGTTATGCTGGTCCTAGAGGATGGTTTGTAAATCAATGTAGATCTTATGTCTATTATGGATGTGGAGAAGAAGGGCATAGAGCATTTGAGTTTCCACACTATCAAGATCAAGAAAGGAGGCAAGAAGATCACCCAACATTAAATCTAGTTGAGGTATAAATAGAAGAAGAGAATACTAAAGTTACACCAATAGATGTTGGAGAGAATCTCATGATGAGAATAACCATGATCACTCTAAGGAAGGAACAAGTGTATAATAAAGAGGGTGGTGAAGCATGGTTGCAATCAAATAATTTTTGAACAAGATGTATTTTGAGTGGAAAGGTATGCAAAGTAATTATAGATAGTGGTAGTTGTGAATATATGGTTTCTAACAAAATGATTGAGAAACTAATTTTTCAATGTGAAAAACATCATAATATTTATCGAATTTCATGGTTTAAGAAAGGGAATGAAGTTACAATAGATAAAATGTGCTTAATCAAGTTTTATATAGGAAAAATTTATAATGATGAGACATGGTGTCATGTAATTCAAATAGATGCATGCCATTTGTTATTGGGGATACTGTGGCAATTTGACATGAAATTAATTCATAATACAACAAAGAACACATACATTTTTTGGAAAGGTGGCACAAAGGTAGGTTTGTTACCTCTTAAAGAGGAAGAAAAAACAAAAATCATGCTCTCCACTAAAGAATTCATCCAAGCTATGAAAGTAGCAAGGTATTGTTATGCATTAGTAGAAAAGAATGAAGAAATAGAAATCATGCCAATACCAATAGAAGTAACAAGATTGTTGAAAAAATATGCAGATGTTATGCCTAATGAGTTACCAAATAGTTTACCATTGAAGAGAGATATACAATATCACATTGATTTTATTCCAAGATCACCTCTACCCAATCAAGTAGCTTATAGGATGAGTCTAATAGAACATGCAAAATTACATAAATAGGTTACTAAATTGATTAGAAAGAAGGTGATAAGGGAGAGTATGAGTCCATTTGTAACACCAACATTGCTAAATCCAAAATAAGATGGAGGGTAGAGAATGTGTGTAGATAGTAGATAAATTAACAAAATTACAATAAAGTATAGGTTTCGTTTACCTCATTTAGATGATATGACTGATGTGTTTGTAGGAGAAAAATATTTTACCAAGATTGATCTAAGGAGTGGTTATTATCAGATCCAAATTCGTGAAGGAGATGAGTGGAAAACTGCATTCAAGACTAGGGATGGCTTATATGAGTCGATGTTGATGCCATTCAAATTATCTAATGCACCTAACACATTTATGAGGTTGATGAATAAAGTGCTATGAGAATATATTAGTAATTTTTTGGTTATTTATTTTGATATTCAGTAAGACTAAATAAGAACACTTACATCATTTAAGAATGGTAATAGATTTGATACAAAAGGAGAAGTATGGAAATTTGAAGAAGTGCAGGTTTATGTAGAATAATTTAGTATTTTATGATTTGTAATTTCTAAAAATGGTGTGAAAAAGGATGAAATAAAGATAAAGGTGATTTTTGAGTGGCATATTACATAAAGCATTATAGAGCTAAGAAGTTTCCATGGTTTAAAAACTTTTTACATAAAATTTATTAAAAAGTTTAGTAGTATTGTGACACCAATAATAGATTGCATGAGAGAGAAGGAAATTACATGGACAAAAACAACCATAAGAAGCTTTGAATTCTTGAAGAAGAAGATTATAGAAAGACCAATTTTAGCATTACAAAATTTTTAAAAAGTTTTTGAGGTTGATTGTAATGTTTCACTTATGGGAATTGGTGTTGTGTTGAATCTAGAAGGAAATCCAATAGCATATTTCAGTGAAAATTTGAATGAGGTAAGAACAAAGTATTCTACTTATGATATTGAACTTTATTCAATTGTACAACCATTAATACATTGGAGGCATTACTTGGTGCCTAAGGAGTTCATACTATTTATGGATCATGAGGCTTTCAAGTATGTGAATAAATAAAAGAAGTTGAATAGTAGGCATGCAAAGTGTGTTTCCTTATGCAGGGGTATACTTTTGTGTTGAACCATAAATTAGGAAAATAGAATCAGGTCATTGATGCATTGAGCAGGATGGTAGAGATTTTAACTACTATGGTGAGTGAAGTAGGTGGATTTAAAGTTATCAAAGAATTATATGATACTAATCCATATTTTGGAAAGATAGTCGAATAGTGCAAGAATCCATTCATAGGTGGTACGTATATTATTCATAATGAGTATCTTATACATGAATGGTATCTCTTCAAAGGGAAACAATTATGTATCCTAGTTGGGTCTCCACAAGACAATATAATAAGAGAATTACATAGTGGTGGTTTGGTTGGACATTTTGGTAAGGCAAAGATAATAGCTATGGTGGAGGAAAAGTATTGGTGGCCAAAGATGAAGAGAGATGTGACAAGGTATGTTAAAGGTACAGAATATGTCAGGTGGCTAATGGGGATGCATGAAATACTGGACATTACATGCCATTGCCAATTTCAAGAGGTCCATAGATAGATTTCAGTAATGATTTTGTATTGGGATTTCCAAACATAGAGAGATGTAACGATTCAATTTTTATTATTGTGCACAGATTTTCTAAAATGGTTCATTTCATTACATGTAAGAAAACCAATGATGCCACTAGAGTTACATAATAAATTTTTATTGATATTATAAAATTACATGGTGTTCCAAAAACTATTACTTCAGATAGGGACATATATTTTTATAAGTCATTTTTGGAGGACTTTATGGAAGATGGGTACTAAGGTACAATTTAGTAGTGCATATCACCCACAAATAGATAGACAAAAGTTGTGAATAGCATCTTGGGAAATTTGTTGAGATGCATAGTGGGAGAGAAACCCAAGAAATGGAACTTGTATTTACCACAAGATGAGTTTTTATATAAAAGTTTAGTGAATAGATCAACACAAAATTTGGCTTTTCAAATTGTTTACAAGAGAAATCCTATGGGTATTTTAGATTTGGTACAATTTCTAATTGTAGATTGAATTATTGATCATGCAAAAGTGTTTGTAGAGGATATGCAATAGTTACAAGGAGTAAAAAGAAATTTTTAGGAAAGTAATGAGAAATATAAAGCAACAACAGATGTTAGGAGAAGATCCAAAGTGTTTGAATAAGTAGAGTTAGTAATGGTTTACTTTAGCAATTTGAATATTCTAAGCTAGCAACAGGTATGATGTTCATGTAAACTTCTCAAATTAACTTAGTATATGTAAATGAATTACCTTCAGTAAATATAATGCAACTTCACCATCTTACCATATAATAAAAATTTAAAATTATATTTCTTTTTCCACATATTCCATTTCTAACACAAGGTTAGCATATCATAAATCACTAACATAGTTAAACTAATATCAAACGAGATAAGATATTAACTATATTAATTAACCAAATAATATGAAATACCAACAACTAAGTTAATAATATATAATCAACATTAAATAATTCTTTACCAATTATTTCACACCTATTTGCAAGATCATCAAGAAAGCAGCAACAAGTAACTCAATCAAACAAACGTTTCCAATGAGCCCTATGAGCTCAACTTTTGATGGGCCTTACTGCCTAAACCATCATCTAGACGGTGGTTCTGGTAACCATGGTTAAGAAGGGAATTTTGAGCAAGTACGATTCAAAATCATTGGACATATCAACACAAACAATCATAACATAGACAAGTGACAATAAAACACCATTTTAAAGCTAGACAAAAATAACCAAACCAAGTATTGATGTAAATTGGGAGTAGGGATAACTATTACAAGCTGCTCAAAAGATATAACAATAGATTTAACAACTAAATTAATTTTCATAGTATTCATAAAAACCAACTTCGAAACCCTCCAAATATATGATCATCCTAATTATCCCAACCACTAATCTATAACCCAGGCATAAAAGCATATTGATTAACACTTAGTTATTTAGGCCTAGACTATGAATGGTTACCCAACATGAATATAATTCATATAGGCATATAAAAAAATATGAAGCATAAACATATAACTCAAACTACTTATACATAACCAAGCCACAGTCCAACAATTATACCCAATAATCATAAGAAACCAACCAACATATTCAATTTGACTCCGCGATACAAAATTTCCAAAATAAATAGTCAATGATTCGAGCAATCATTTAAACAATAATCAATTATAAATTCAATGCCAATCCATTTGATTGGAGGGATCATCATGAGGCCTCACAACATCATATGATTCTCATGAATCACTAAAATTGTTATAAAAATTATTGTAGTTATGCAAATAAATACTTGCATGTTTAAAGTAAGGTCGAACCATAATATGAATAAAGATTCCAACAACTTCACCCAAATTCTCAGTGTTTCATTACAATACAAAATACACAAATATCCAAATTAAAACCTTCAGAAAAGATAGGTCGTACAAGATAATATGTAGAAATATCCAACATGAAAACACCTATCAAGCCTAAATGAAATTATAACCTTGTTGCAACAAATATTTCTATCCTAGTAACATGTAAAGGATCAATAAAATGATAACACACAAGTGTAAATACGTTCATAACTGAATTGAACAAGTCATGCAACATGAATAACTAGTCTGTCAACATCATGACCTAGTGATATTTAATTTCAAAAGAACTCATGATAAACATAGAAATAAAACTCAATAATTTAAAACTATAAGTAAAACTCAATTGATTTTAGATTATAACCAAAAGTGAACACTTAGAATGCAGTCACATAAATAAGGTGTCTCAACCATTTTAACAATATACTAGTTAATAACTTGCTAAAAAAAGGCCATCGATATAACATACAACCCAACCCTTCAAAATTTAAAAGAAACTAACAATTTTTTTGGATTTCAACAAAACAAGACCAAAGTATACCATAAGTTAACCCCAGGTGATGAGACCTATCTAAAACAATACACTCAATTATAGTAATTCAAATAAACACAACATTATGGATTTATACTGAAGGTGCAGGGTTAACAAAATGAAAAATTTATTGATTACACAACACACATGCAACAAATCCAGTAAAACCCTCATTCCATTATCCATGTAATAGAGTCGATGACCTAATTGGGTAAACAAATTTCTAAACCCCCAGAGATTTGAATCATACATAGAGGTGCATTTAAATGAATAATGGACACATGCAGCCTACAAAAGAATAAAATAGAATCCCGAAGTTGAAGATTCAAACAATTAACAAAGTTAGTTCAAAATAACAACTAAATGAATATCAACACAATGAAAAAAATTGACTAGAGTGGAGCATTTGGTAGCTACAACCCTACAAGTTGAACCCTCTTGTTGTTTCTCAAAATAGAATACCTAATAGTCGCAACACTATAAGTTAAACCACCAAAATTTATTTGCATTGAAAGAATTAAAAATAAACCTCTTATATAAACTCTACCCACTATAGAAGTTAATTTTAAAATTATATAAATATTAAAATCAATGTGACAAAAGAAATCTTTAATGTGTGCATCAACAACGCCCGTTATGAGTATTAAAACTTTGTTAAAATGATAGAGCAATAAATATCCAAGCAATATGCATGAATCAAAATGAAAAATCAAAACAAACTCTGCAATGACAATATAACATATAATATCCTAATCTTTTGATTAGGTTTAGACGTGGTCGGGCTCACTTAAATTGACTAATGAACATGATTCTTTGGATTTTTTTGTAGCCATCTTTTAAAAATGGCACACCTGTTTGAGTAATAGAGAATGGGAAATGGTTAAGTGTCATATACTGAAGAGAGTAGTTGGGACCTTTTATTAAAAGAAGGGATTGTATGAAATTTTTTACAGACATGTTGCAGTATTATTTCACTTTTGATTATGTTTTAAAAAAAAATTGTTAATAAGAATCTCAATCATTATTATTATTACCCCCCAAAAAAAAAACATTAATTGTTTTATAAAATTGTATAAAATTATTTTATAATTAATTTAAATTCTATTTGTATCATATCATACATTATATTATATAAGTTATTTTCAATAATTTTCAAATATAATACAATATATTTTGTAATATTTAAATAAGATTTAATTGAATTATTAAAAAAATAGCTTTTTTTAAGAATGTTATTTTATTTTTAAAAAAAAGTTCTACTTTCATAAGAATCTATTTTCACTTTATTGTACCATAAAATTTAAAAATAATCAAAGTATATTGAATATTCTAAGACCAATGATAAAATGATGATTTCAGAAATCAATAACATTTGATATACTTTTTCTGTCACGCTTCAAAGTTTAAAATAAACAATCGAATCAGATGAAAAAAATACTAATTAATAACTTAAAATATATGAGAACTATCTATAAATCATCTATCCATGAAGCATTTATAATGCTGATAACATTTAAAATTTTAAATATTATTAATATTATAAAAAATATTCCACTCTAAAATAATAAATTGTATTAATTTATCTATATAATATTAATTAAATAAAAGAAAGAGGAAAAAGATTGTTATTTTTTTTAAAGTTATTTTTAAATTTAAACACTCCATTGACAATAATTCTAACTTGAAAATTATTAGCAAATGTCATTTTGAGTCATCCTCTCTCGACAGGAAATTTATATAATTAAATTATAATAAATTTAGAATGAAAATTATATATAAATTTGTGTGTCCGGGGAGGAGCACGAATTTTATATGTTAGATTCATGGTCATCTTAATTTTCGTATTATTTCAAGTTCTTGTTTTTTAAACAAAGATTATGATGTGTGGGATTTTAATGCTCACTATGTTTAACCATTACTCAATTCTATTTATAACATAATTGCTATGGTTGTAACCTAAAAATCTATTTTACATTTTTAATTATATGATTTCTGTCTTCAACATTTTTCTTTCCATAAAATTATTGGTGATGATATATGGAGTAATGGCTTCTTTATTTTTTTTCACTATGCAACCCTTGTTAATATATGAGAAAATTTTTCACTAAAAAATAATAATATACTCATAATAGAGTATAAAGTGTTAGGAACTTTAGTTAATAAGAAAGATATTTCAAAAATATTATGTTTTTAATGTTAAAAATAACCCTAAAAATTTGATTTAAAATTTGTTTAAAATACATAAACACTATAAATTAAATATAATTAAAAATATTATTAATATATTAAATATTTCATATACAATCTTAAAATACAATTTTAATTACAAAATAATTATATTAATATATGTGTGTGTGTGTGTGTGTGTGTACACCCACACATTTATGTGATATGTTAAGTTATAAATAAAGTCACTGTGTTAATTTTTAGAAAATTCAATTATTTATATATGTATATAAATAAAATTTAAAAAAGAGGTTTAAGACAATAATAAAGTTTATATTAAATATAGGTTATAAAATTATATTAAAAACATTATATAAAAATTATATATTAAATAAAAATTATATAATAATATTATGATTTAAAAAAATTATATATCAGACTCTGAATGTTATACAATCTTAAAAAGTTATTATTAATTTTTTTTTTTAAAATTTAATTATAAAATTATTAAAAAAAAATCAATAAATAAATAATATAATATTTATAATCATAATACATATGTTAATATTGAATAATTTTAAATATTCTTTAATTAAAAAATAGGTTTAATAACATTTAAAATAACCCTCATCTTCCATTGATTATCCACTCTTAATAGTGAAGACATGTAGCTATATTTCTCTGATTATCTTTATAAAAAAAAAGAATCATGAAAGTAGAAGGCATGCAACATCGTTTAGAGATTTAATGTATGCAAGCCTTTATGTATCTCATAAGATCCACCAATCAGGTCTAAAACAGGGTTTGTGGGCGAGGGAGAGGGAAGTCAATGGGAAGTATTGCAAGCTTAAAATAAAATAAAGATCTCAAAAGATTGATAGTGCTGTCTAAATTAAACATCCTATGACAATATTATCTATTATTTTATCAGACCTTCCCATTTTATACTTTAATAAAACATAGATCAAAATGGACTACTCTTCAATAAAGATCTCTCATCATTCCGATGTCATATTCTCAAAAATACACGTAAATACTAGAAGGCAAAGAATACAAAATAAGGACAAAAAGTCTCTACTTCACATTTAGCTGTAAGATTGTAAATCCGTAAAAAGTCTCTACCTAACATGTGTTAATTGATGTCCAACAAACAGAGAAGACTCTTAATCTTGAGATCAATTCAACATTGGAACTTTTTATGTGTCCAAAGGCCTGCTGGAAAAAATTAATTGACTGATATGGGTGGAAGGGAAATCCATTCAGAACAGTACATTTACATTGACTAATGAACATGATTCTTTTGTTTTTATGTGCTTGTATTATTTCAACAAACATGACTTATTGAAAAAACTAATTGACTGACATGGGTGGAAGGGAAATCCATTCAGAACAGTACATTTACATTGACTAATGAACATGATTCTTTTGTTTTTATGGTAGTCATCCTTTCAGAGCAGCACACTAGTTTGAGTAGTACAAAATCGGAAGCGGTTAAGTGTCTTATAGGGAAGAGAGTAGTTGGGACCATTTATTAAAGGAAGGGATTGTATGGAATATGTTACAGATATGTGCTTGTATTATTTCAATGAACATGACTTATTGACTAATGGACATCATTCTTTGATTTGATTCAAACCTAATATAATAAACATTCAATAATGGACTTGAATTTTTTATTTTCATTGTAATGAATGATGATGTGATTCAAACCTAATATAATAAACATTCAGTAATAGACATGAATTTTTTATTTTCATTATAACGACTTTTTCAGTGCACTACACTAGTTTGAATAGTATTACACTTTTAATGTTAATGATCGATTATTCAATGTGATCCAAACCCAATATAATGATCATGACTTATTGACTAATGGACATGAATCTTTAATTTTTATTGTAATGATCCTTTTAGTACAATACACTCCTTTGAATAGTATTACTCTTTTAATAAGAAAAAAATTCTTTGAAGTTTTAATGTGGTCAGGGTCACTTAAATTAACTAATGATTATGATTCTTTGGTTTTTATTGTAGTCATCCTTTCAAAGCAACACACTAATTTGAATAGTACAGAATGGGAAGTGGTTAAGTGTCTTATAAGGAATAGAGTAGTTGGGACCTTTTATTAAAGGAAGGGATTTTATGGAATATGTTACAGATATGTGCTTGTATTATTTCAATGAACATGACTTATTGACTAATGGACATCATTCTTTGATGTGATCCAAACCTAATATAATAAACATTCACTAATGGACATGAATTTTTTATTTTCATTGTAACGACTTTTTCAGTGCACTACACTAATTTGAATAGTATTATTCTTTTAATGTTAATGATCGATCATTCAATGTGATCCAAACCCAATATAATGATCATGACTTATTGACTAATGGACATGAATCTTTGATTTTTATTGTAGTGAGCCTTTCAGTACAATACACTAGTTTGAATAGTATTACTCTTTTAATAAGAAACAAATTCGATGAAGTTTTAATGTGGTTAGGGTCACTTAAATTAACTAATGATTATGATTCTTTGGTTTTTATTGTAGTCGTCCTATCAAAGCAACACACTAATTTGAATAGTACAAAATGGGAAGTGGTTAAGTGTCTTACAAGGAATAGAGTAGTTGGGACCTTTTATTAAAGGAAGGGATTGTATGGAAAATTTTACACATATGTAGTAGTATTATTTCAACGAACATGACTTATTGACTAATGGACATGATTCTTTGATGTGATCCAAACTTGATATAACAACAATGACTCATTGACCAATGGACACGAATCTTTGATTTTTATTGTAGTGATCTTTTCAATCCAATAAGAAACAAAATTGATAAACTGTTTTGTAAAAACATTAATTGGTTTTTATTATAATGGTCTATATAAAACAATATAATATTTTTTGTAAAAAAATTATATGTTAATAAGAATGTTAAACATTAGATGTTTTGCAAAATAGCATTCTATTTATTTTTATTACAATTAATATAAATTCTATCTAAATTAATTTATATATTATATGAATATATTAAAATTTATTTTGAATACATTATCTAAATAAAATTTATATGGAATCTTTAAAAAATCTGATTTTTTTTGTTGTATTATAAAATTTAAGAATAATTATTAAATATTAAATCTTTTAAAATAATGGACAAGATAGTGTGTAATTCCATTTTTGTGATACTAAAATTCTATTTATCATGGTGTTTAATTCTATTTTTATTATCATAGTGTTTAATTCTATTTTTATTAAGTTATAGCTTCAATTCTCTAACTATTTTCAATTATACCCTTTGTTATAAATACAAACACATTTTTTAATCAATCAACTTGATTAATATAGTTTTATGATTCTTTTATTGAGAAAAAAAAAATTATTGTTACTTATTTTCATTATCTTACAATGTATTAGAATGAGTTTATTAGTAAGAGACTTACTTGGATTTTTTTAGTCTATACATCTCCGTTGAGCATTTTTCTTAGAGATAACAATTGTGGGTCTTATGTCTTATTTTAATTTTACTTTTCTCCTAATACACTTTAGGGTGGGAATTGAAGTGTGTTCACATTAGGCCAAATGTTCCCATTCTTTACAAGTTTAGATTTTCTTTATATACACTATAGGATATGGTTATGTCTCACTTAGAATGATTTAATTAGTTATCACTAATATATGTGGCTAATAAAGTTATATAATTTATTAGTTACAATGACTCATGTGATTCATATACACTCTCATGAGAAAATTATTTAGTTAGACATTACTTTTGTGATGTTATAACTCTACATCTCATTAGTGTAGGATCTCTTAATACAATTAGTGCCATCCTTGATATGTTTTATCTATATTTTGTGATATTTTTTGACACCTTCATATTCAGTGAGAATCTCTATTGTGAGTGTTTTCTATTATGTCTAGATTTTATCAATACTTTGGTGATTGAGTAGTGGATTTATATCACTGTTACATATATTTTTCTCTATTCCACCTATTCAACACTAATGGGTGAGGTGGGCGACTTTTTTTGAGTGTTTTGTATAGCTTTCTTGGGTATCCTTTAACATCTAAGGTTCTATCAATTCTTATATTGATGACATTTATTTTGTGAAATATTGTGTATTTTTACACCTAAATTGATAGTATTAATGTCAGCATCTGTTACATAGAATCAATTCTTTAGTATTTGAATACTAGATTGAGACAACCCATGCAGTTTGTTTTTGAGTTCTTCACTATGATTCCATTCAATTATACTCTGTGTGATGGATTCAACCCATCTAGTGTACCTATCGTTAGTGATTGACCAAACTATTATCTTTCAACATATTAGTGTACTACTTGAGTGTACATCACTTAGATTATTTATGGCATATATTATCTTGTCCAGTCACTTATACTTTTTTTATAGTTTTATGAGTGACACTTGTAACATGTCTTAATTTTTATAGAGTGCATTTATTGTACATAGGTACATGATTAGCTATAGTTAAGATGACCTATTTTCATAGGATTTTATGTCTCATTCTTATTTTATATTTCTCTGTATATTGCACTTAAGAACCAGAGTGGAAATTTATTCACTTTATGCTAGATGTTATCATTATTTACTAGTCTAGATATTATTCATGCACACAATAGGATATAATTAAGTACCACTTAGATAGGGTTAATTAGTTATCAATAATATATGTTGATAATAAAGTTAGATCAAATTACTTATAAAAAATAGTAATGTGATTAATGCACATGTTCATGAACAATATATTTTATGCGACTCCAATTTTTTGATGTTGTAACTCCACTTCTCATCTTGTATAATAACGTATTTGTGATTTTGAAATTCCACTTATAATTATCTATTTTTTAATAATACCCCTTGTTATAAATATAGTATCTTGTATATTATTCAATAAATAAAGTTTATTACTATACATTTTAAATTACTTCAATGAGGATTACATATTCCATTGTTTTGTTTTGTTTTTTCATTGTATTGATAAGTAATTTCAGGTTAATGGAATGAGTCTATTGTGAAGATTTTTTTTAGATTTTCTAAATCTATACACATATGGATCAAAGGATGTATTTTTTTTTAAATTTAATTTTCCAAGTAACATAATTGTTCTAATAAATATATTGTCAAATTGACATTAAATTTCAAACCAAACATTAATTGTTAATAACACACAAACATAAAAAATTTGCACCATTCACCTTTGCTGCCATTAGAAAATGCCTATCCATTTAATGACTTAGATTATAATTAGTAAAAATATATAAAAATATATGACTAAAGACATCAATAAATATCTATCATGAGTTTAATATTTTGTATTTTTCATATGGTTTTTCCCATTGAAGGCTCCACGTTGATTACCAACTCAATAAGCTTCTCCGAAAAGTGATGCAGAAAAAATAGGCCAACATTCTGGAAGTCATAACTTTTGACCTGTAGCTTGGTTTGAGCTCTTCCACATGCCAAAATGACCGTATTAAAAATGTTATTACTTTTATAGGACATTATATTGGCCTAAAAAAGGGTTTTGATATTTTTTGGAGGTCATACATGATCATTTGTGCGTCTAAAATTATGAATTAAATTTTTTTTCAGTTTTTCCTATTTTTAGAACTGGACATCCAATTTAGTTGAATTTCATCCCATAGTCTAATTATAGTGTTTAAGATATTTTGGGAGTTTTAAAATAGAGGTATTTTTCTTAGATTTTTTTTTTAAAAAAATTTGCATGTAAACTCTAATTTCTAAGTTGAGGCTTATTTAAGCATGGTTTGAGTTTGTAATTATTTCAAGGAATCAATACTAAACAATTCTAAATATTTTTTCAAGATCTTGGATTATTTTTAATTTTATTATTCTTGATAGTTTTTGGGTTCATTATCTAGTATCAAACGAAGTTCAAATTTTGGAGGAGAGAAGAATGGTGAGAGAATGAGGAGGTATGGGATAGATGAACCAAATTATACAAGAGCTATAAAGGAAAGTTTAATAATTAATAGAGGTTATCACCAATTAGGTATTGAGATAAGGTGGTGATGACGAAGACACAAATCATGATGAATAAATTCAGCAAGAAGAAGAATAGCAAGACTAGCCTCCATCAATGGAAGAGAGGATGGTTCACGCTTTAGAAAGAAGAAATGAAGGAATCAAAGTTGATGTTCCAGATTATGGAGGAAATTTGAAAATAGAGGAGTTGATATATTAGATGAAAAACATGGAGAAGTTCTTCGAGTGGAAGAATATGAGAGAAGATAAGAAGGTAAAGTTTGCATGCATAAATTGAAAGGTCATGCAATGATTTTTTGGGATCATTTATAGAAAGAGACATAGAGAAATGGTAAAAAGAATATTAATTCATGGAAAAAGATGGAAAAGAAGCTGAAGGAGAAGTTTCTTCCTATGGATTATACACAAGCCCTATACATAAGATTTCAGAATTTGAGGCAAAAATGTCATAGTATACGAGAGTATACAAATAAATTTTCTAATCTTTCCATATGAGTGAAGGATGATGAAATAGAAGAGTAGAAAGCGGTAAGGTATGTAAATGGATTGAAATTTTCTATTCAAGATGAATTAAGCATGCATTAAATACTTAACATGGAGGACACGTATCAATTAGCTTTGAAGGCTAAGGAAAAACAAAATAGACAAAATTTGAGGACTTATATTGGTCCAAAAAGAATCACATCCCCTCCAATGAGAGGATGAGGTGGGTTTAAAACCACCATAGGTGGATTTAAATATAATAAAGGTGGATCATCACTTGGTGTAGAAATGCAAGATGATAATAGGTAAGGGTTTCAATACCAACAAAGAGGAAGAGGATTTTAGAGAGGATGAGGTTATGCTGGTCCTAGAGGATAGTTTCTAAATCAATGCAGATCTTATGTATATTATAGATGTGGAGAAGAAGGGCATAGAGCATTTGAGCTTCCACACTATCAAGATAAAGAAAGGAGGCAAGAAGATCACCCAACATTAAATCTAGTTGAGGTTGAAATAGAAGAAGAGAATACAAAAGTTACACCAATAGATGTTGGAGAGAATCTCATGATGAGAATAACCATGATCACTATAAGGAAGGAACAAGTGCATAATAAAGAAGGTGGTGAAGCATGTTAGGTTGTGGAGCTAAAAGCTTCACTAGGATGCAAATAGGAGGAGTTACGGAGGTTGCAGAGGTTGCAGAGAGTTGCAGAATGAGTTTTAGGGCAATCGACGTCGGTCTGATCAATCGATGTCGGTGAGATAGAAGTGAAGAAGCAACTGACATCGGTTACCAGTCGGCCGACATCAGTCAGGGAGGAGCCGACGTCGGTACCCTGTGCATGAACATGTAATTTTCATGTTGATTCTGGAGAGTCTATCTTTGGACTGTTAGTTTGCATGTTAAAGGCTAATTCTAGTCTTGAGTTATGTGTCTACTTATTGTAATTAAGATAGTCTAATTATTGTAAGCATGAGATCTATATAATAGACTCATGGGTTGTATTGTAAACTAGTGCTAGAGAGTAAGAGAGCAAAATAAGCTCTTTCAAAGAGAGGAGAGCAATGGTGTGTTCCTCCTAGTTTCACAGTACCAAGTGTGGGTGCTGGTTTGGAGAATCAGAAGGGTTCTTCATATATGTATGATCTTGGTTAGCCGGTGTGCATGGCTTCTTTTTGAGATCTACAGTGGTGAGTAAAGTTTTGTGATTTATAGGTAGCAGCAGAGAGCAAGAGATCTACTTGCAGTACGGTTGTGTACTTGGTGTACTGGTAGTGTTGTTTTTGACTGGTGGAGGTGAATACCAACTCTATATTGGAGTCGATTGTTGGGACCGAGAGAGAGAGGGAAGAAGGTCTTGAGGTGTGGCGAGCCTTTGAGGTGGAAGAAGAAGTGGCATCTTCTTTATTGTATTTTCTTCTGAGTGATTATTAATACAAATGTGTATTGTCTCTCATATTTCTGTGTTGTTTCATATTTCTAGTTACTTATCATTCTGGTTAAATTCTGTGTTTAGTTGCTAATACAAGAGATAATCATATTGTGCTCTAATTGGTGGAGCTAGATCCTGACAGTTGGTATCAAAGCTTTTGTTTGGGTTACTAACAGGTGGTTTAAGATTTGGTTAGTGTTTGTTGATTACAGGTCACTCTCAGGGGTTTCAGATTGAGTGAGAGTATAGCAATGGCAAAAGAAAGTAAGCTATGAATGGAGAAACTGAATAGCATGAATGGTCTAATTGATGGAAAGAAAGAGCAGGTAAAGGGAGATTGTTGGTTGGTAGAAGATCAGTGTGTAGAAGTAGATGTTGCATGTGATGTTGCACATGTTGCTCTGGAAAAAGTAGAATCTTTGTTTACAGATTCTTTTGCCTCCTTCCATGCATCCTGAAATAGAGCATCTTTTTAAGAGTATGTCCAGGGAGACTTTGGAGAGATTTATTTAGTGGTTGGTGAGCCTTTTCAGATTATTGGCAAAGGGGAAGTGAAGCTCAAATTGTAGACGGATAACACAAAGGTGTTGAAGGAGGTCATAGAGGTACCAGTCATGGAGATTAGTCTAATTTCTTAAAGAAAGTTGGGTGATGGGAGATGCATAGTAACTCTCATAGTGGATGCACTTTTTTTACATGGTGATAAGAAAGTAGGTATCCTTTATCTATCTACTTATATTACTGATTCACCTTCTGTTGCAGAGATGTGGCTTTGTAGGCTTGGTCACATATGTAGGAGGGGAATGCATGTTTTTAAGTGGAGGTCAGATGTCTTTGACAAACTTAAGAACTGGAAATCCTTGGTGTTCATGGAGGAGATGATGGATAGAGATCAGTTGAGGGGACTAAATTATTCTAAGCAGGGTTGTGTTGATTTGAACAGGGTTTTGATCCAAAAGGAGCTCACAGGCAAAAAGTCATCACTCACAGGCGAACACAGGTATCAGCGTCAATCACATAGCAACCAACATTGGTAGTAGGTACACCGGCATCAGTCAGGGAACTGACGACGATAGACAGGGTCAGTCGTAAGAAATTGATGTCAGACGATTGCAGATTGGGAGATGGCCGAGATCGGTCACTAAAATGGATGTTGGGCGGACAACAAGCTGTCAAGGAGTCTCAAATGCCCATGTGGAGGTCAGAAAGGGTAAGTGACCCTCATATTCATTGTTCACCTTCTTTATATTACTTACTGATGGTCAAGAACTAGGAAGATGTGAAGAGGCAATGTAGTTAGAATCCAAAAATAGTGGGAGCTTGGCATGGATGAGGAGTGTGAGTCCTTGGAGAAGAACCAAATAGGTATTTGTTGGTGGAGTTGTCAGATGGAAGAAATCACTAGAAGATGGATGGATTCCCAAGTTAAAGAAGAGAGTGGATGGATACGTGAGACGAAAGGCCAAGGTATATGGTCTTGAGGAAGCTACAGGACAGTGGTACAGGGTTTGACAGGTGGATGACAAAGTAGGGCTTCAATCAATGTCAGTGTAACCATTGTGTTTGTCTTACCAGGTGGATGATGAGTCACGACATTATCCAGTTATTGTATGTGGGTGATTTGCTAGAAGGTTTGTACATATAGGGTTTTGCTGAGCTAAAGGTAAGGTTAGTTCAGAGGTATGTCATGAAGAATTTGGAGCAGTGAGATTATTTGGCATAAGAGACATGGAATATCATAGGTTGATTTCCTGTGGGAGCTGATGTGAAGACACTGTTGGTGGGGTTCAAGATGTAGGATAAAGAATCAGTTATCACACCAAGGATTGGACAGTTCAAGCTTAGATTAGAACATGGTTCGAAATCACATAAGGTGTAGTGTAGGCTTGAGTTTTCCCAAGCAGTGGGGGTTGTCAAAAAGTTTGGAGCCAATTCGGGGAAGGAGTACTAGAGGGCAGTTCATTGTATTCTCAGGTATATGAGAGGGACCAGCAGCAGGGATTCATGTTATGCAGGGTCAAGGTCTTCACTACATGGAGTTGTAGGTTCGGATGTGGCAGGTTACTTGGATGACAGGTGTAACATCACAGGATGTGTGGTGGTTAGTCTTCAGGGTTGAGCTTGAAGAGGGATACAAGCCAGGGAATGAATTAGATGGTGTACAGGTACAGGTATAGGTGCAACTATTTATCTCCAAGTGGGAGATTGTTAGGTTGTGGAGCTAAAATCTTTACCAGGATGTAAACAAGAGGAGTTACAGAGGTTGTGGAGGGTGCAAAGAGTTGCAAAATGAGTTGCAGGGCAATCGATGTAAGTCTAATCAATTGACGTTGGTCAGATAGCAGTGAAGAAGCAACTAAAATTGGTTACCAGTCGACTGACATCTGTCAGGGAGGAGCCGACGTCGGCAGCCTGAGCGTGAACATGCAGTTTGCATGTTAATTGCAGAGAGTCTATCTTTGGACTGTTAGTTTGCATGTTAAAGGCTAATTATAGTCTTGAGTTACGTGTCTACTTATTGTAATTAAGATAGTCTAATTATTGTAAGCATGAGATCTATATAATAGACTCATGGGTTGTATTGTAAACTAGTGCTAGAGAGTAAGAGAGAAAAAAAATATCCTTCAAAGAGAGGAGAGCAATGGTGTGTTCCTCCTAGTTCCATAGTACCAAGTGTGGGTGCTGGTTTGGAGAATCAAAAGGGTTCTTCGTATATGTATGATCTTGGTAAGCCGGTGTGCATGGCTTCTTTTTGAGATCTACAATGGTGAGTAAGGTTTGGTGATTTATAGGTAGCAGCAGAGAGCAAGAGATCTACTTGGAGTACGGTTTTGTACTTGGTGTATTGGCAGTGTTGTTTTTTACTGGTGGAGGTGAACACCAACTCTATATTGGAGTTGATTGTTGGGACCGAGAGAGAGAGGGAAGAAGGTCTTGAGGTGTGGCGAGCCTTTGAGGTGGAAGAAGAAGTGGCGTCTTCTTTATTGTATTTTCTTCTGAGTCGTTATTAATACAATTGTGTATTGTCTCTCATATTTCTGTGTTGTTTCATATTTCAAGTTACTTATCATTCTGGTTAAATTCTGTGTTTAGTTGCTAATACAAGAGGTAATCATATTGTGCTCTAATTGGTGGAGCAAGATCCTAACAATTATGCTAGTGATGGAGGATTTTAGAGAGGATGAGGTTATGCTGGTCGTAGAGGATGGTTTGTAGATCTTATGTCTATTATAGATGTGGAGAAGAAGGGCATAGAGCATTTGAGTTTCCACACTATCAAGATCAAGAAAGGAGGCAAGAAGATCACCCAACATTAAATCTAGTTGAGGTTGAAATAGAAGAAGAGAATACTAAAGTTACACCAATAGATGATGGAGAGAATCTCATGATGAGAATAACCATGATCGCTCTAAGGAAGGAAAAAGTGCATAATAAAGAGGGTGGTGAAGCATGGTTGCAATCAAATAATTTTTGAACAAGATGTATTTCGAGTGGAAAGGTATGCAAAGTAATTATAGATAGTGGTAGTTGTGAATATATGGTTTCTAACAAAATGACTGAGAAACTAATTTTTCGATTTGAAAAACATCATAATATTTATCGAATTTCATGGTTTAAGAAAGGGAATGAAGTTACAATAGATAAAATGTGCTTAATCAAGTTTTCTATAGGAAAAACTTATAATGATGAGACATGGTGTCATGTAATTCAAATAGATGCATGCCATTTGTTATTGGGGATACTGTGGCAATTTGACATGAAATTAATTCATAATACAGCAAAGAACACATACATTTTTCGGAAAGGTGGCACAAAGGTAGGTTTGTTACCTCTTAAAGAGGAAGAAAAAACAAAAATCATGCTCTCCACTAAAGAATTCATCTAAGCTATGAAAGTAGCAAGGTATTGTTATGCATTAGTAGCAAAGAATGAAGAAATAGAAATCATGCCAATACCAATAGAAGTAACAAGATTGTTGAAAAAATATGCAGATGTTATGCCTAATGAGTTACCAAATAGTTTACCATTGAAGAGAGATATACAATATCACATTGATTTTATTCCAAGATCACCTCTACCCAATCAAGTAGCTTATAGGATGAGTCTAATAGAACATGCAAAATTACATAAATAGGTTACTAAATTGATTAGAAAGAAGGTGATAAGGGAGAGTATGAGTCCATTTGTAACACCAACATTGCTAAATCCAAAATAAGATGGAGGGTAGAGAATGTGTGTAGATAGTAGATAAATTAACAAAATTACAATAAAGTATAGGTTTCGTTTACCTCATTTAGATGATATGACTGATGTGTTTGTAGGAGAAAAATATTTTACCAAGATTGATCTAAGGAGTGGTTATTATCAGATCCAAATTCGTGAAGGAGATGAGTGGAAAACTGCATTCAAGACTAGGGATGGCTTATATGAGTCGATGGTGATGCCATTCAAATTATCTAATGCACCTAACAAATTTATGAGGTTTATGAATAAAGTGCTATGAAAAAATATTAGTAATTTTTTGGTTATTTATTTTGATATTCAGTAAGACTAAATAAGAACACTTACATCATTTAAGAATGGTAATAGATTTGTTACAAAAGGAGAATTATGGAAATTTGAAGAAGTGCAGGTTTATGTAGAATAATTTAGTATTTTATGATTTGTAATTTCTAAAAATGGTGTGAAAAAGGATGAAATAAAGATAAAGGTGATTTTTGAGTGGCATATTCCATAAAGCATTATAGAGCTAAGAAGTTTCCATGGTTTAGAAACTTTTTACATAAAATTTATTAAAAAAACTAGTAGTATTGTGACACCAATAATAGATTGCATGAGAGAGAAGGAAATTACATGGACAAAAACAACCATAAGAAGCTTTGAATTCTTGAAGAAGAAGATTATAGAAAGACCAATTTTAGCATTACAAAATTTTTAAAAAGTTTTTGAGGTTGATTGTGATGTTTCATTTATGGGAATTGGTATTGTGTTGAATCTAGAAAGAAATCCAATAGCATATTTCAGTGAAAATTTGAATGAGGTAAGAACAAAGTATTCTACTTATGATATTGAACTTTATTCAATTGTACAACATTATATGGTGAGTGAAGTAGCTGGATTTAAAGTTATCAAAGAATTATATGATACTAATCCATATTTTGGAAAGATAGTCAAATAGTGCAAGAATCAATTCATAGGTGGTACGTATATTATTCATAATGAGTATCTTATACATGAATGGTATCTCTTCAAAGGGAAACAATTATGTATCCTAGTTGGGTCTCCACAAGACAATATAATAAGAGAATTACATAGTGGTGGTTTGGCTGGACATTTTGGTAAGGCGAAGATAATAGCTATGGTGGAGGAAAAGTATTGGTGGCCAAAGATGAAGAGAGATGTGACAAGGTATGTTCAAGGTACAGAATATGTCAGGTGGCTAATGGAGATGCATGAAATACTGGACATTACATGCCATTGCCAATTTCAAGAGGTCCATAGATAGATTTCAGTAATGATTTTGTATTGGGATTTCCAAACATAGAGAGATGTAACGATTCAATTTTTATTATTGTGCACATATTTTCTAAAATAGTTCATTTCATTACATGTAAGAAAACCAATGATGCCACTAGAGTTACATAATAAATTTTTATTGATATTATAAAATTACATGGTATTCCAAAAACTATTACTTCAGATAGGGACATATATTTTTATAAGTCATTTTTGGAGGACTTTATGGAAGATGGGTACTAAGGTACAATTTAGTAGTGCATATCACCCACAAATAGATAGACAAAAGTTGTGAATAGGAGCTTGGGAAATTTGTTGAGATGCATAGTGGGAGAGAAACCCAAGAAATGGAACTTGTATTTACCACAAGATGAGTTTTTATATAAAAGTTTAGTGAATAGATCAACACAAAATTTGGCTTTTCAAATTGTTTACAAGATAAATCCTATGGGTATTTTAGATTTGGTACAATTTCTAATTGTAGATTGAATTATTGATCATGCAAAAGTGTTTGTAGAGGATATGCAATAGTTACAAGGAGTAAAAAGAAATTTTTAGGAAGGTAATGAGAAATATAAAGCAAGAATAGATGTTAGGAGAAGATCCAAAGTATTTGAATAAGTAGAGTTAGCAATGGTTTACTTTAGCAATTTGAATATTCTAAGCTAGCAACAGGTATGATGTTC
Source organism: Torreya grandis (assembly GCA_037957365.1). Taxonomy (NCBI): domain Eukaryota; kingdom Viridiplantae; phylum Streptophyta; class Pinopsida; order Cupressales; family Taxaceae; genus Torreya; species Torreya grandis. The sequence goes on from JARHVA010000557.1 coordinate 1,519,800, forward strand.
ATGTAAACTTCTCAAATTAACTTATTATATGTAAATGAATTACCTTCAGTAAATATAATGCAACTTCACCATCTTACCATATAATAAACATTTAAAATTTTATTTCTTTTTCCACATATTCCATTTCTAACACTAGGTTAGCAATATCATAAATCACTAACATAGTTAAACTAATATCAAACAAGATAAGAGATTAACTATATTAATTAACCAAATAATATGAAATAACAACAACTAAGTTAATAATATATAATCAACATTAAAAAATTCTTTACCAATTATTTCACACCTATTTGCAAGATCATCAAGAATGGAGCAACAAGTAACTCAATCAAACAAACCTTCCCAATGAGCCCTATGAGCTCAACTTTTGATGGGCCTTACTGCCTAAACCATCATCTAGACGGTGGTTCTGGTAACCATGGTTAAGAAGGGAATTTTGAGCAAGTCAGATTCAAAATCATTGGACATATCAACACAAACAATCATAACATAGACAAGTGACAATCAAACACCATTCTAAAGCTAGACAAAAATAACCAAACCAAGTATTGATGTAAATTGGGAGTAGGGATAACTATTACAAGCTGCTCAAAAGATATAACAATAGATTTAACAACTAAATTAATTTTCATAGTATTCATAAAAACCAACTTGGAAACCCTCCAAATATATGATCATCCTAATTATCCCAACCACTAATTTATAACCCAGGCATAAAAGCATATTGATTAACACTTAGTTATTTAGGCCTAGACTATGAATGGTTACCCAACATGAATATAATTCATATAGGCATATAAAAAAATATGAAGCATAAACATATAACTCAAACTACTTATACATAACCAAGCCACAGTCCAACAATTATACCCAATAATCATAAGAAACCAACCAACATATTCAATTTGACTCCGCAATACAAAATTTTCAAAATAAATAGTCAATGATTCGAGCAATCATTTAAACAATAAACAATTATAAATTCAATGCCAATCCATTTGATTGGAGGGATCATCATGAGGCCTCACAACATCATATGATTCTCATGAATCACTAAAATTGTTATAAAAATTATTATAGTTATGCAAATAAATACTTGCATGTTTAAAGTAAGGTCGAACCATAATATGAATAAAGATTCCAACAACTTCACCCAAATTCTCAGTGTTTCATTACAATACAAAATACACAAATATCCAAATTAAAACATTCAGAAAAGATAGGTCGTACAAGATAATATGTAAAAATATCCAACATGAAAACACCTATAAAGCCTAAATGAAATCATAACCTTGTTGCAACAAATATTTCTATCCTAGTAACATGTAAAGGATCAATAAGATGATAGCACACAAGTGTAAATACGTTCATAACAGAATTGAACAAGTCATGCAACATGAATAACTAGTCTGTCAACATCATGACCTAGTGATATTTAATTTCAAAAGAACTCATGATAAACATAGAACTTTAAATCAATAATTTAAAACTATAAGTAAAACCCAATTGATTTTAGATTATAACCAAAAGTGAACACCTAGAATGCAGTCACATAAATAAGGTGTCTCAACCATTTTAACAATATACTAGTTAATAACTTGCTAAAAAAAGGCCATCGATATAACATACAACCCAACCCTTCAAAATTTAAAAGAAACTAACAATTTTTTTGGATTTCAACAAAACAAGACCAAAGTATACCATAAGTTAACCCCAGGTGATGAGACCTATTTAAAACAATACACTCAATTATAGTAATTCAAACAAACACAACATTATGGATTTATACTGAAGGTCCAGGGTTAACAAAATGAAAAATTTATTGATTACACAACACACTTGCAACAAAGCCAGTAAAACCCTCATTCCATTATCCATGTAATAGAGTCGATGACCTAATTGGGTAAACAAATTTCTAAACCCCCAGAGATTTGAATCATACATAGAGGTGCATTTAAATGAATAAAGGACAACTGCAGCCCAAAAAAGAATAAAATAGAATCCCCAAGCTGAAGATTCAAACAATTAACAAAGGTAGTTCAAAATAACAACTAAATGAATATCAACACAATGAAAAAAAATTGACTAGAGTGGAGCATTTGGTAGCTACAACCCTACAAGTTGAACCCTCTTGTTGTCTCTCAAAATAGAATACCTAATAGTCGCAACACTATAAGTTAAACCACCAAAATTTATTTGCATTGAAAGAATTAAAAATAAACCTCTTATATAAACTCTACCCACTATAGAAGTTAATTTTAAAATTATATAAATATTAAAATCAATGTGACAAAAGAAATCTTTAATGTGTGCATCAACAATGCCCGTTATGAGTATTAAAACTTTGTTAAAATGATAGAGCAATAAATATCCAAGCAATATGCATGAATCAAAATGAAAAATCAAAACAAATTCTGCAATGACAATATAACATATAATATCCTAATCTTTTGATTAGGTTTAGACATGGTCGGGCTCACTTAAATTGACTAATGAACATGATTCTTTGGATTTTTTTGTAGCCATCTTTTAAAAATGGCACACCTGTTTGAGTAGTAGACAATGGGAAATGGTTAAGTGTCTTATACTGAAGAGAGTAGTTGGGACCTTTTATTAAAAGAAGGGATTGTATGAAATTTTTTACAGACATGTTGCAGTATTATTTCACTTTTGATTATGTTTAAAAAAAAAATTGTTAATAAGAATCTCAATCATTATTATTATTACCCCAAAAAAAAAAACGTTAATTGTTCTATAAAATTGTATAAAATTATTTTATAATTAATTTAAATTCTATTTGTATCATATCATACATTATATTATATAAGTTATTTTCAATAATTTTCAAATATAATACAATATATTTTGTAATATTTAAATAAGATTTAAATGAATTATTAAAAAAATAGCTTTTTTTAAGAATGCTATTTTATTTTTTAAAAAAAGTTCACTACTTTCATAAGAATCTATTTTCACTTTATTGTACCATAAAATTTAAAAATAATCAAAGTATATTGAATATTCTAAGACCAATGATAAAATGATGATTTCAGAAATCAAAAACATTTGATATAATTTTTCTGTCACGCTTCAAAGTTTAAAATAGACAATCGAATCAGATGAAAAAAATACTAATTAATAACTTAAAATATATGAGAACTATCTATAAATCATCTATCCATGAAGCATTTATAATGCTGATAACATTTAAAGTTTTAAATATTATTAATATTATAAAAAATATTCCACTCTAAAATAATAAATTGTATTAATTTATCTATATAATATTAATTAAATAAAAGAAAGAGGAAAAAGATTGTTATTTTTTTAAAAGTTATTTTTAAATTTAAACACTTCATTGACAATAATTCTAACTTGAAAATTACTAGCAAATGTCATTTTGAGTCATCCTCTCTCGACAGAAAATTTATATAATTAAATTATAATAAATTTAGAATGAAAATTATACATAAATTTGTGTGTCCGGGGAGGAGCACGAATTTTATATGTTAGATTCATGGTCGTCTTAATTTTTGTATTATTTCAAGTTCATATTTTTGAAACAAAGATTATGATGTGTGGGAATTTAATGTTCACTATGTTTAACCATTACTCAATTCTATTTATAACATAATTGCTATGGTTGTAACCTAAAAATCTATTTTACATTTTTAATTATATGATTTCTGTCTTCAACATTATTCTTTCCATAAAATTATTTGTGATGATATATGGAGTAATGGCTTCTTTATTTTTTTTCACTATGCAACCCTTGTTAATATATGAGAAAATATTTCACTAAAAAATAATAATATACTCATAATAGAGTATAAAGTGTTAGGAACTTTAGTTAATAAGAAAGATATTTCAAAAATATTATGTTTTTAATGTTAAAAATAACCCTAAAAATTTGATTTAAAATTTGTTTAAAATACATAAACACTATAAATAAAATATAATTAAAAATATTATTAATATATTAAATATTTCATATACAATCTTAAATACAATTTTAATTACAAAATAATTATATTAATATATATATATATATATATATATATATATATATATATATATATATATATATATATATATATATGCACACACCCACACATTTATGTGATATTTTAAGTTATAAATAAAGTCACTGTGTTAATTTTTAGAAAATTCAATTATTTATATATGTATATAAATAAAATTTAAAAAAGAGGTTTAAGACAATAATAAAGTTTATATTAAATATAGGTTATAAAATTATATTAAAAACATTATTTAAAAATTATATATTAAATAAAAATTATATAATAATATTATGATTTAAAAAAATTATATATCAGACTCTGAATGTTATACAATCTTAAAAAGTTATTATTAATTTTATTTTTTTAAATTTAATTATAAAATTATTAAAAAAAAATCAATAAATAAATAATATAATATTTATAATCATAATACATATGTTAATATTGAATAATTTTAAATATTCTTTAATTAAAAAATAGGTTTAATAACATTTAAAATAACCATCATCTTCCTTTGATTATCCACTCTTAATAGTGAAGACATGTAGCTATATTTCTTTGATTATCTTTATAAAAAAAAAGAATCATGAAAGTAGAAGGCATGCAACATCGTTTAGAGATTTAATGTATGCAAGCCTTTATGTATCTCATAAGATCCACCAATCAGGTCTAAAACAGGGTTTGTGGGCGAGGGAGAGGGAAGTCAATGGGAAGTATTGCAAGCTTAAAATAAAATAAAGATCTCAAAAGATTGATAGTGCTGTCTAAATTAAACATCCTATGACAATATTATCTATTATTTTATCAGACCTTCCCATTTTATACTTTAATAAAACATAGATCAAAATGGACTACTCTTCAATAAAGATCTCTCATCATTCCGATGTCTTATTCTCAAAAATACACGTAAATACTAGAAGGCAAAGAATACAAAATAAGGACAAAAAGTCTCTACTTCACATTTAGCTGTAAGATTGTAAATCCGTAAAAAGTCTCTACCTAACATGTGTTAATTGATGTCCAACAAACAGAGAAGACTCTTAATCTTGAGATCAATTCAACATTGGAACTTTTTATGTGTCCAAAGGCCTGCTGGAAAAAAATAATTGATTGATATGGGTGGAAGGGAAATCCATTCAGAACAGTACATTTACATTTACTAATGAACATGATTCTTTTGTTTTTATGGTAGTCATCCTTTCAGAGCAGCACACTAGTTTGAGTAGTACAAAATCGAAAGTGGTTAAGTGTCTTATAGGGAAGAGAGTAGTTGGGACCATTCAGTAAAGGAAGGGATCGTATGGAATATGTTACAGATATGTGCTTGTATTATTTCAACGATCATGACTTATTGAAAAAACTAATTGACTGACATGGGTGGAAGGGAAATTCATTCAGAACAGTACATTTACATTGACTAATGAACATGATTCTTTTGTTTTTATGTGCTTGTATTATTTCAACGAACATGACTTATTGAAAAAACTAATTGACTGACATGGGTGGAAGGGAAATTCATTCAGAACAGTACATTTACATTGACTAATGAACATGATTCTTTTGTTTTTATGTGCTTGTATTATTTCAACGAACATGACTTATTGAAAAAACTAATTGACTGACTTGGGTGGAAGGGAAATTCATTCAGAACAGTACATTTACATTGACTAATGAACATGATTCTTTTGTTTTTATGTGCTTGTATTATTTCAACGAACATGACTTATTGAAAAAACTAATTGACTGACATGGGTGGAAGGGAAATTCATTCAGAACGGTACATTTACATTGACTAATGAACATGATTCTTTTGTTTTTATGTGCTTGTATTATTTCAACGAACATGACTTATTGAAAAAACTAATTGACTGACATGGGTGGAAGGGAAATCCATTCAGAACAGTACATTTACATTGACTAATGAACATGATTCTTTGGTTTTTATGGTAGTCATCCTTTCAGAGCAGCACACTAGTTTGAGTAGTACAAAATCGGAAGGGGTTAAGTGTCTTATAGGGAAGAGAGTAGTTGGGACCATTTATTAAAGGAAGGGATTGTATGGAATATGTTACAGATATGTGCTTGTATTATTTCAACGAACATGACTTATTGACTAATGGACTTCATTCTTTGATGTTATTCAAACCTAATATAATAAACATTCACTAATGGACATGAATTTTTTATTTTCATTGTAATGAATAATGATGTGATTCAAGCCTAATATAATAAACATTCACTAATAGACATGAATTTTTTATTTTCATTGTAATGACTTTTTCAGTGCACTACACTAGTTTGAATAGTATTACTCTTTTAATGTTAATGATCGATTATTCAATGTAATCCAAACCCAATATAATGGTCATGACTTATTGACTAATGGACATGAATCTTTAATTTTTATTGTAATGATCCTTTCAGTACAATACACTCGTTTGAATAGTATTACTCTTTTAATAAGAAAAAAATTCTTTGAAGTTTTAATGTGGTCAGGGTCACTTAAATTAACTAATGATTATGATTCTTTGGTTTTTATTGTAGTCATCCTTTCAAAGCAACACACTAATTTGAATAGTACAGAATGGGAAGTGGTTAAGTGTCTTATAAGGAATAGAGTAGTTGGGACCTTTTATTAAAGGAAGAGATTGTATGTAATATGTTACAGATATGTGCTTGTATTATTTCAATGAACATGACTTATTGACTAATGGACATCATTCTTTGATGTGATCCAAACCTAATATAATAAACATTCACTAATGGACATGAATTTTTTATTTTCATTGTAACGACTTTTTCAGTGCACTACACTAATTTGAATAGTATTAGTCTTTTAATGTTAATGATCGATCATTCAATGTGATCCAAACCCAATATAATGATCATGACTTATTGACTAATGGACATGAATCTTTGATTTTTATTGTAGTGAGCCTTTCAGTACAATACACTAGTTTGAATAGTATTACTCTTTTAATAAGAAACAAATTCGATGAAGTTTTAATGTGGTTAGGGTCACTTAAATTAACTAATGATTATGATTCTTTGGTTTTTATTGTAGTCATCCTATCAAAGCAACACACTAATTTGAATAGTACAAAATGGGAAGTGGTTAAGTGTCTTACAAGGAATAGAGTAGTTGGGACCTTTTATTAAAGGAAGGGATTGTATGGAAAATTTTACACATATGTAGTAGTATTATTTCAACGAACATGACTTATTGACTAATGGACATGATTCTTTGATGTGATCCAAACTTGATATAACAACAATGACTCATTGACCAATGGACACGAATCTTTGATTTTTATTGTAGTGATCTTTTCAATCCAATAAGAAACAAAATTGATAAACTGTTTTGTAAAAACATTAATTGGTTTTTATTATAATGGTCTGTATAAAACAATATAATATTTTTTGTAAAACAATTATATGTTAATAAGAATGTTAAACATTAGATGTTTTGCAAAATAGCATTCTATTTATTTTTATTACAATTGATATAAATTCTATCTAAATTATTTTATATATTATATGAATATATTAAAATTTATTTTGAATACATTATCTAAATAAAATTTATATGGAATCTTTAAAAAATCTGATTTTTTTTGTTGTATTATAAAATTTAAGAATAATTATTAAATATTAAATCTTTTAAAATAATGGATAAGATAGTGCGTAATTCCATTTTTGTGATACTAAAATTCTATTTATCATGGTGTTTAATTCTATTTTTATTATCATAGTGTTTAATTCTATTTTTATTAAGTTATAGCTTCAATTCTCTAACTATTTTCAATGATACCCTTTGTTATAAATACACACACATTTTTTAATCAATCAACTTGATTAATATAGTTTTATGTTTCTTTTATTGAAAAAAAATATTTTATTGTTACTTATTTTCATTATCTTACAATGTATTAGAATGAGTTTATTAGTAAGAGACTTACTTGGATTTTTTTAGTCTATACATCTCCGTTGAGCATTTTTCTTAGAGATAACAATTGTGGGTATTATGCCTTATTTTATTTTTACTTTTCTCCTAATACACTTTAGGGTGGGAATTGAAGTGTGTTCACATTAGGCCAAATGTTCCCATTCTTTACAGGTTTAGATTATCTTTATATATACTATAGGATATGGTTATGTCTCACTTAGAATGATTTAATTAGTTATCACTAATATATGTGGCTAATAAAGTTATATAATTTATTAGTTACAATGACTCATGTGATTCATATACACTCTCATGAGAAAATTATTTAGTTAGACATTACTTTTGTGATGTTATAACTCTACATCTCATTAGTGTAGGATCTCTTAATACAATTTGTGCCATCCTTGATATGTTTTATCTATATTTTGTGATATTTTTTGACACCTTCATATTCAGTGAGAATCTCTATTGTGAGTGTTTTCTATTATGTCTAGATTTTATCAATACTTTGGTGATTGAGTAGTGGATTTATATCACTGTTACATATATTTTTCTCTATTCCACCTATTCAACACTAATGGGTGAGGTGGGCGACTTTTTTTGAGTGTTTTGTATAGCTTTCTTGGGTATCCTTTAACATCTAAGGTTCTATAAATTCTTATATTGATGACATTTATTTTGTGAAATATTGTGTATTTTTACACCTAAATTGATAGTATTAATGTCAGCATCTATTACATAGAATCAATTCTTTAGTATTTGAATACTAGATTGAGACAACCCATGCAGTTTGTTTTTGAGTTCTTCACTATGATTCCATTCAATTATACTCTGTGTGATGGATTCAGCCCATCTAGTGTACCTATCGTTAGTGATTGACCAAACTATTATCTTTCAACATATTAGTGTACTACTTGAGTGTACATCACTTAGATTATTTATGGCATATATTATCTTGTCCAGTCACTTATACTTTTTTAATAGTTTTTTGAGTGACCCTTGTAACATGTCTTAATTTTTATAGAGTGCATTTATTGTACATAGGTACATGATTAGCTTTAGTTAAGATGACCTATTTTCATAGGATTTTATGTCTCATTCTTATTTTATATTTCTCAGTATATTGCACTTAAGAACCAGGGTGGAAATTTATTCACTTTATGCTAGATGTTATCATTATTTACTAGTCTAGATATTATTCATGCACATAATAGGATATAATTAAGTACCACTTAGATAGGGTTAATTAGTTATCAATAATATATGTTGATAATAAAGTTAGATCAAATTACTTATAAAAAATAGTAATGTGATTAATGCACATGTTCATGAACAATATATTTTATGTGACTCCAATTTTTTGATGTTGTAACTCGACTTCTCATCTTGTATAATAACGTATTTGTGATTTTGAAATTCCACTTATATTTATCTATTTTTTAAAAATACCCCTTGTTATAAATATAGTATCTTGTATATTATTCAATAAATAATGTTTATTACTATACATTTTAAATTACTTCAATGAGGATTACATATTCCATTGTTTTGTTTTGTTTTTTCATTGTATTGATAAGTAATTTCAGGTTAATGGAATGAGTCTATTGTGAAGAATTTTTTTAGATTTTCTAAATCTATACACATATGGATCAAAGGATATATATTTTTTTTAAATTTAATTTTCCAAGTAAAATAATTGTTCTAATAAATATATTGTCAAATTGACATTAAATTTCAAACCAAACATTAATTGTTAATAACACACAAACATAAAAAATTTGCACCATTCACCTTTGCTGCCATTAGAAAATGCCTATCCATTTAATGACTTAGATTATAATTAGTAAAAATATATAAAAATATATGACTAAAGATATCAATAAATATCTATCATGAGTTTAATATTTTGTATTTTTCATATGGTTTTTCCCATTGAAGGCTCCACGTTGATTACCAACTCAATAAGCTTCTCCGAAAAGTGATGCAGAAAAAATAGGCCAACATTCTAGAAGTCATAACTTTTGACCTGTAGCTTGGTTTGAGCTCTTCCACATGCCAAAATGACCGTATTAAAAATGTTATTACTTTTATAGAACATTATATTGGCCTAAAAAAGGGTTTTGATATTTTCTGGAGGTCATACATGATTATTTGAGGGTCTAAAATTATGAATTAAATTTTTTTCAGTTTTTCCTATTTTTAGAACTGGACATCGAATTTAGTTGAATTTCATCCCATAGTCTAATTATAGTGTTTAAGATATTTTGGGAGTTTTAAAATATAGGTATTTTTCTTAGATTTTTTTTTAAAAAAAATTTGCATGTAAACTCTAATTTCTAAGTTGAGGCTTATTTAAGCATGGTTTGAGTTTGTAATTATTTCAAGGAATCAATACTAAACAATTCTAAATATTTTTTCAAGATCTTGGATTATTTTTAATTTTATTATTCTTGATAGTTTTTGGGTTCATTATCTAGTATCAAAGGAAGTTCAAATTTTGGAGGAGAGAAGAATGGTGAGAGAATGAGGAGGTATGGCATAGATGAACCAGATTATACAAGAGCTATAAAGGCAAGTTTAATAATTAATAGAGGTTATCACCAATTAGGCATGGAGATAAGGTGGTGATGACGAAGACACAAATCATGATGAATAAATTTAGCAAGAAGAAGAATAGCAAGACTAGCCTCCATCAATGGAAGAGAGGATGGTTCAGGCTTTAGAAAGAAGAAATGAAGGAATCAAAGTTGATGTTGCAGATTATGGAGGAAATTTGAAAATAGAGGAGTTGATATATTAGATGAAAAACATGGAGAAGTTCTTCGAGTGGAAGAATATGAGAGAAGATAAGAAGGTAAAGATTGCATGCATAAATTGAAAGGTCATGCAATGATTTTTTGGGATCATTTATAGAAAGAGACATAGAGAAATGGCAAAGAGAATATTAATTCATGGAAAAAGATGGAAAAGAAGTTGAAGGAGAAGTTTCTTCCTATGGATTATACACAAGCCCTATACATAAGATTTCAGAATTTGAGGCAAAAATGTCATAGTATACGAGAGTATACAAATAAATTTTCTAATCTTTCCATATGAGTGAAGGATTATAAAATAGAAGAATAGAAAGCGGTAAAGTATGTAAATGGTTTGAAATTTTATATTCAAGATGAATTAAGCATGCATTAAAACTTAACATGGAGGACGCTTATCAATTAGCTTTGAAGGCTACGGAAAAACAAAATATACAAAATTTGAGGACTTATATTGGTCCAAAAAGAATCATATCCCCTCCAATAAGAGGATGAGGTGGGTTTAAAACCACCATTGGTGGATTTAAATATAATAAAGGTGGATCATCACTTGGTGTAGAAATGCAAGATGATAATAGGTAAGGGTTTCAATACCAACAAAGAGGAAGAGGATTTTAGAGAGGATGAGGTTATGCTGGTCCTAGAGGATAGTTTCTAAATCAATGTAGATCTTATGTATATTATAGATGTGGAGAAGAAGGGCATAGAGCATTTGAGTTTCCACACTATCAAGATCAAGAAAGGAGGCAAGAAGATCACCCAACATTAAATCTAGTTGAGGTTGAAATAGAAGAAGAGAATACTGAAGTTACACCAACAGATGTTGGAGAGAATCTCATGATGAGAATAACCATGATCACTCTAAGGAAGGAAAAAGTGCATAATAAAGAAGGTGGTGAAGCATGTTAGGTTGTGGAGCTAAAAGCTTCACTAGGATGCAAATAGGAGGAGTTACAGAGGTTGCAGAGGTTGCAGAGAGTTGCAAAATGAGTTGCAGGGCAATCGACGTCGGTCTAATCAACTGATGTTGGCCAGATAGCAGTGAAGAAGCAATCGACATCGGTTACCAGTCGACTGACATCAGTCAGGGAGGAGCCGACGTCAGTAGCCTGTGCATGAACATGTAATTTGCATGTTGATTCCAAAGAGTCTATCTTTGGACTATTAGTTTGCATGTTAAAGGCTAATTATAGTCTTGAGTTGCATGTCTACTTATTGTAATTAAGATAGTCTAATTATTGTAAGCATGAGATCTATATAATAGACTCATGCACTGTATTGTAAACTAGTGCTAGAGAGTAAGAGAGCAAAATAAGCTCCTTCAAATAGAGGAGAGCAATGGTGTGTTCCTCCTAATGCCACAATACCATGTGTGGGTGCTGGTTTGGAGAATCAGAAGGGTTCTTCGTATATGTATGATCTTGTTTAGCTGGTGTGCATGGCTTCTTTTGGAGATCTAAAATGGTGATTAAGGTCTGGTGATTTCCAGGTAGCAGCAGAGAGCAGGAGATCTACTTGGAGTACAGTTGTGTACTTGGTGTACTGGCAGTGTTATTTCTGACTGGTGGAGGTGAACACCAACTCTATATTGGAGTTGATTGTTGGGACCGAGAGAGGGAGGGAAGAAGGTCTTGAGGTGTGGCAAGCCTTTGTGGTGGAAGAAGAAGTGGCATCTTCTTTATTGTATTTTCTTCTGAGTGATTATTAATACAATTGTGTATTGTCTCTCATATTCTTATGTTGTTTCATATTTCTAGTTACTTATCATTCTGGTTAAATTCTGTGTTTAGTTGCTAATACAAGAGGTAATCATATTGTGCTCTAATTGGTGGAGCTAGATCCTGACAGTTGGTATCAAAGCTTTTGGTTGGGTTACTAACAGGTGGTTTCAGATTTGGTTAGTGTTTGTTGATTACAGGTCACTCTCAGGGGTTTCAAATTGAGTGAGAGTATATCAATGGCAGAAGAAAGTAAGATATGAATGGAGAAACTGAATAACATGAATGGTCTAATTGATGGAAAGAAAGAGCAGGTAAAGGGAGATTGTTGGTTGGTAGAAGATCAGTGTGTAGAAGCAGATGTTGCATGTGATGTTGCACAAGTGGCTCTAGATAAAGTAGAATCTTTGTTTACAAATTCTTTTGCCTCTTTCCATGCAACCTGAAATAGAGCATCTTTTTAAGAGTATGTCCAGGGAGACTTTGGACAAATTTATTTAGGGGTTGGTGAGCCTTGTCAGATTATTGGCAAAGGGGAAGTGAAGCTGAAATTGTAGATGGATAACACACAGGTGTTGAAGGAGGTCATGCAAGTACCAGTCTTGGAGATTAGTCTAATTTCTTTAGGAAATTTGGGTGATGGGAAATGCATAGTAACTCTCACAGTGGATGCACTTTTTTTAGATGGTGATAAGAAAGTAGGTATCCTTTATCTATCTACTTATATTACTGATTCACCTTTTGTTGCAGAGATGTGGCTTTGTAGGCTTGGTCACATATGTAGGAGGGGAATGCATGTTTTTAAGTGGAGGCCAGATGTCTTTGACAAACTTAAGAACTGGAAAGCCTTGGTGTTCATGGAGGAGATGACGGATAGAGATCAGTTGAGGGGACTGAATTATTCTGAGCAAGGTTGTGTTGATTTGAATAGGGTTTTAATCCAAAAGTAGCTCGCAGGCAAAAAGTCATCACTCACATGTGAACATAGGTATCAGCGTCGGTCACACAGCAACCAACATTGGTAGTAGGTACATCGGCATCAGTTAGGGAACCGACGTCGATAGACAGGGTCAGTCGTAAGAAACTGATGTCGGTCGGTTGCAGATTGGGAGATGGCCAAGATCGGTCACTAAAATGGATGTTGGGTGGACAACAAACTGTCAAGGAGTCTCAAATGCCCATATGGAGGTCAGAAAGGGTAAGTGAACCTCATATTCATTGTTCACCTTCTTTATATTGCTTACTGATGGTTAAGAACTAGGAAGATGTGAAGAGGCAATGCAGGTAGAATCTAAATATAGTGGGAGCTTGGCATGGATGAGGAGTGTGAGTCCTTGGAGAAGAACCAAGTAGGTATTTGTTGGTGGATTTATCAGATGGAAGAAATCACTAGAATATGGATGGATTCCCAAGTTAAAAAAGAGAGTGGATGGATACGTGAGACAGAAGGCCAAGGTATATGGTCTTGAGGAAGCTGCAGGATAGTGGTACAGGGTTTGACAGGTGGATGACAAAGCTGGGCTTCAATCAATTTCAGTGTAACCATTGTTTTTATCTTACCAGGTGGATGATGAGTCATGACATTATCCAGTTATTGTATGTGGGAGATTTGCTAGAAGGTTTGTACATATAGGGTTTTGCTGAGCTAAAGGTAAGGTTAGTTCAGAGGTATGTCATGAAGAATTTGGAGCAGTGAGATTATTTGGCATAAGAGACATGGAATATCATAGGTTGATTTCCTGTGGGAGCTGATGTGAAGACACTGTTGGTGGGGTTCAAGATGTAGGATAAAGAATCAGTTATCACACCAAGGATTGGACAGTTCAAGCTTAGATTAGAACATGGTTCGAAATCACATAAGGTGTAGTGTACATACAGGGTTTTACTGAGCTAAAGGTAAGGTTAGTTTAAAGGTATGTCATGAAGAATTTGGAGCAGTGAAATTATTTGGCATAAGAGACATAGAAGATCATAGGTTGATCTCTACTGGGAGCTGATGTGAAGATAGTGTTGGTGGGGTTCAAGATGTAGGATACAAAATCAGTTATCACACCAAGGGTTGGACAGTTCAAGCTTAGCTTAGAACAGGGTTTGAAATCACATAAGGTCTAGTGTAGGCCTGAGTTTTCCCAAGCAGTGGGGGTTGTCAGAAAGTTTGGAGCCAATTCGAGGAAGGAGTATTGGACGGTAGTTCAGTGTATTCTTAGGTATATGAGAGGGACCAACAACAGGGATTCATGTTATGCAGGGTCAAGGTCTTCACTACATGGAGTTGTAGGTTCGGATGTGGCAGGTTACTTGGATGACAGGTGTAACATCACAGGATGTGTGGTGGTTAGTCTTCAGGGTTGAGCTTGAAGAGGGATACAAGCTAGGGAATGAATTAGATGGTGTACAGGTACAGGTACAGGTGCAGTTGTTTATCTCCAAGTGGGAGATTGTTAGGTTGTGGAGCTAAAAGCTTCACTAGGATGCAAACAAGAGGAGTTACAGAGGTTGCAGAGGGTGCAAAGAGTTGAAAAATGAGTTGCAGGGCAATTGATGTAAGTCTAATCAATTGATGTTGGTCAGATAGCAGTGAAAAAGCAATAAAAATTGGTTACCAATTGACTGACATCAGTCAGGGAGGAGCCGACGTCGGTAGCCTGTGCATGAACATGCAGTTTGCATGTTGATTCTGGAGAGTCTATCTTTGGACTATTAGTTTGCATGTTAAAGGTTAATTATAGTCTTGAGTTGCATGTCTACTTATTGTAATTAAGATAGTCTAATTATTGTAAGCATGAGATCTATATAATAGACTCATGGGTTGTATTGTAAACTAGTGCTAGAGAGTAAGAGAGCAAAACAAGCTCTTTCAAAGAGAGGAGAGAAATGGTGTGTTCCTCCTAGTTTCACAGTACCAAGTGTGGCTGCTGGTTTGGAGAATCAGAAGGGTTCTTCGTATATGTATGATCTTGGTTAGCCGGTGTGCATGGCTTCTTTTTGAGATCTACAATGGTGAGTAAAGTTTTGTGATTTATAGGTAGCAGCAGAGAGTAAGAGATCTACTTCTAGTACGGTTGTGTACTTGGTGTACTGGTAGTGTTATTTTTGACTGGTGGAGGTGAACACCAACTCTATATTGGAGTTGATTTTTGGGACCGAGAGAGAGAGGGAAGAAGGTCTTGAGGTGTGGTGAGCCTTTGAGGTGGAAGAAGAAGTGGCATCTTCTTTATTATATTTTCTTCTGAGTGATTATTAATAAAATTGTGTATTGTCTCTCATATTTCTGTGTTGTTTCATATTTCTAGTTACTTATCATTCTAATTAAATTCTGTGTTTAGTTGCTAATACAAGAGGTAATCATATTGTGCTCTAATTGGTGGAGCAAGATCCTGACAGTTATGCTAGTGATGGAGGATTTTAGAGAGGATGAGGTTATGCTGGTCCTAGAGGATGGTTTCTAAATCAATGTAGATCTTATGTCTATTATAGATGTAGAGAAGAAGGGCATAGAGCATTTGAGTTTCCACACTATCAAGATCAAGAAAGGAGGCAAGAAGATCACCCAACATTAAATCTAGTTGAGGTTGAAATAGAAGAAGAGAATACTAAAGTTACACCAATAGATGTTGGAGAGAATCTCATGATGAGAATAACCATGATCACTCTAAGGAAGGAACAAGTGCATAATAAAGAGGGTGGTGAAGCATGGTTGCAATCAAATATTTTTTGAACAAGATGCATTTCGAGTGGAAAGGTATGAAAAGTAATTATAGATAGTGGTAGTTGTGAATATATGGTTTCTAAAAAAATGACTGAGAAACTAATTTTTCAATGTGAAAAACATCATAATCTTTATCTAATTTCATGGTTTAAGAAAGGGAATGAAGTTACAATAGATAAAATGTGCTTAATCAAGTTTTCTATAGGAAAAACTTATAATGATGAGACATGGTGTCATGTAATTCAAATAGATGCATGCCATTTGTTATTGGGGATACTGTGGCAATTTGAAATGAAATTAATTCATAATATAGCAAAGAACACATACATTTTTTGGAAAGGTGGCATAAAGGTAGGTTTGTTACCTCTTAAAGAGGAAGAAAAAACAAAAATCATGCTCTCCAGTAAAGAATTCATCCAAGCTATGAAAGTAGCAAGGTATTGTTATGCGTTAGTGGTAAAGAATGAAGAAATAGAAATCATGCCAATACCAATAGAAGTAACAAGATTGTTGAAAAAATATGCAAATGTTATGCCTAATGAGTTACCAAATAGTTTACCATTGAAGAGAGATATACAATATCACATTGATTTTATTCCAAGATCACCTCTACCCAATCAAGTAGCTTATAGGATGAGTCTAATAGAACATGCAAAATTACATAAATAGGTTACTAAATTGATTAGAAAGAAGGTGATAAGGGAGAGTATGAGTCCATTTGTAACACCAGCATTGCTAAATCCAAAATAAGATGGAGGGTAGAGAATGTGTGTAGATAGTAGATAAATTAATAAAATTACAATAAAGTATAGGTTTTGTTTACCTCATTTAGATGATATGATTGATGTGTTTGTAGGAGAAAAATATTTTACCAAGATTGATCTAAGGAGTGGTTATTATCAGATCCAAATTTGTGAAGGAGATGAGTGGAAAACTGCATTCAAGACTAGGGATGGCTTATATGAGTCGATGGTGATGCCATTCAAATTATCTAATGCACCTAACACATTTATGAGGTTGATGAATATAGTGCTATGAGAATATATTAGTAATTTTTTGGTTATTTATTTTGATATTCAGTAAGACTAAATAAGAACACTTACATCATTTAAGAATGGTAATAGATTTGTTACAAAAGGAGAAGTATGGAAATTTGAAGAAGTGCAGCTTTATGTAGAATAATTTAGTATTTTATGATTTGTAATTTAAAAAAATGGTGTGAAAAAGGATGAAATAAAGATAAAGGTGATTTTTGAGTGGCATATTCCATAAAGCATTATAGAGCTAAGAAGTTTCAATGGTTTAGAAACTTTTTACATAAAATTTATTAAAAAGTTTAGTAGTATTGTGACACCAATAATAGATTGCATGAGAGAGAAGGAAATTACATGGACAAAAACAACCATAAGAAGCTTTGAATTCTTGAAGAAGAAGATTATAGAAAGACCAATTTTAGCATTACAAAAATTTTAAAAAGTTTTTGAGGTTGATTGTGATGTTTCATTTATGGGAATTGGTGTTGTGTTGAATCTAGAAGGAAATCCAATAGCATATTTCAGTGAAAATTTGAAAGAGGTAAGAACAAAGTATTCTACTTATGATATTGAACTTTATTCAATTGTACAACCATTAATACATTGGAGGCATTACTTGGTGCCTAAGGAGTTCATACTATTTATGGATCATGAGGCTTTCAAGTATGTGAATAAATAAAAGAAGTTGAATAGTAGGCATGCAAAGTGTGTTTCCTTATTGCAGGGGTATACTTTTGTGTTGAACCATAAATTAGGAAAATAGAATCATGTCATTGATGCATTGAGTAGGATGGTAGAGATTTTAACTACTATGATGAGTGAAGTAGGTGGATTTAAAGTTATCAAAGAATTATATGATACTAATCCATAGTTTGGAAAGATAGTCGAATAGTGCAAGAATCCATTCATAGGTGGTACGTATATTATTCATAATGAGTATCTTACACATGAATGGTATCTCTTCAAAGGGAAACAATTATGTATCCTAGTTGGGTCTCCACAAGACAATATAATAAGAGAATTACATAGTGGTGGTTTGGCTGGACATTTTGGTAAGGCGAAGATAATAGCTATGGTGGAGGAAAAGTATTGGTGGCCAAAGATGAAGAGAGATGTGACAAGGTATGTTCAAGGTACAAAATATGTCAGGTGGCTAATGGAGATGCATGAAATACTGGACATTACATGCCATTGCCAATTTCAAGAGGTCCATAGATAGATTTTAGTAATGATTTTGTATTGGGATTTCCAAACATAGAGAGATGTAACGATTCAATTTTTATTATTGTGCACAGATTTTCTAAAATGGTTCATTTCATTACATGTAAGAAAACCAATGATGCCACTAGAGTTACATAATAAATTTTTATTGATATTATAAAATTACATGGTGTTCCAAAAACTATTACTTCAAATAGGGACATATATTTTTATAAGTCATTTTTGGAGGAATTTATGGAAGATGGGTACTAAGGTACAATTTAGTAGTGCATATCACCCACAAATAGATAGACAAAAGTTTTGAATAGGAGCTTGGGAAATTTGTTGAGATGCATAGTGGGAGAGAAACCCAAGAAATGGAACTTGTATTTACCACAAGATGAGTTTTTATATAAATGTTTAGTGAATAGATCAACACAAAATTTGGATTTTCAAATTGTTTACAAGAGAAATCCTATGGGTATTTTAGATTTGGTACAATTTCTAATTGTAGATTGAATTATTGATCATGCAAAAGTGTTTGTAGAGCATATGCAATTGTTACAAGGAGTAAAAAGAAATTTTTAGGAAAGTAATGAGAAATATAAAGCAACAACAGATGTTAGGAGAAGATCCAAAGTATTTGAATAAGTAGAGTTAGTAATGGTTTACTTTAGCAATTTGAATATTCTAAGCTAGCAACAGGTATGATGTTCATGTAAACTTCTCAAATTAACTTAGTATATGTAAATGAATTACCTTCAGTAAATATAATGCAACTTCACCATCTTACCATATAATAAACATTTAAAATTTTATTTCTTTTTCCACATATTCCATTTCTAACACAAGGTTAGCATATCATAAATCACTAACATAGTTAAACTAATATCAAACGAGATAAGATATTAACTATATTAATTAACCAAATAATATGAAATAACAACAACTAAGTTAATAATATATAATAAACATTAAATAATTCTTTACCAATTATTTCACACCTATTTGCAAGATCATCAAGAATGGAGCAACAAGTAACTCAATCAAAAAAACCTTCCCAATGATCCCTATGAGCTCAACTTTTGATGGGCCTTACTGCCTAAACCATCATCTAGACGGTGGTTCTGGTAACCATGGTTAAGAAGGGAATTTTGAGCAAGTCAGATTCAAAATCATTGGACATATCAACACAAACAATCATAACATAGACAAGTGACAATCAAACACCATTCAAAAGCTAGACAAAAATAACCAAACCAAGTATTGTTGTAAATTGGGAGTAGGGATAACTATTACAAGCTGCTCAAAAGATATAACAATAGATTTAACAACTAAATTAATTTTCATAGTATTCATAAAAACCAACTTTGAAACCCTCCAAATATATGATCATCCTAATTATCCCAACCACTAATCTATAACCCAGGCATAAAAGCATATTGATTAACACTTAGTTATTTAGGCCTAGACTATGAATGGTTACCCAACATGAATATAATTCATATAGGCATATTAAAAAATATGAATCATAAACATATAACTCAAACTAGTTATACATAACCAAGCCACAGTCCAACAATTATACCCAATAATCATAAGAAACCAACCAACATATTCAATTTGACTCCGCGATACAAAATTTCCAAAATAAATAGTCAATTATTCGAGCAATCATTTAAACAATAATCAATTATAAATTCAATGCCAATCCATTTGATTGGAGGGATCATCATGAGGCCTCACAACATCATATGATTCTCATGAATCACTAAAATTGTTATAAAAATTATTATAGTTATGCAAATAAATACTTGCATGTTTAAAGTAAGGTCGAACCATAATATGAATAAAGATTCCAACAACTTCACCCAAATTCTCAATGTTTCATTACAATACAAAATACACAAATATCCAAATTAAAACCTTCAGAAAAGATAGGTCATACAAGATAATATGTAGAAATATCCAACATAAAAACACCTATAAAGCCTTAATGAAATCATAACCTTGTTGCAACAAATATTTCTATCCTAGTAACATGTAAAGGATCAATAAAATGATAACACACAAGTGTAAATACGTTCATAACAGAATTGAACAAGTCATGCAACATGAATAACTAGTCTGTCAACATCATGACCTAGTGATATTTAATTTCAAAAGAACTCATGATAAACATAGAAATAAAACTCAATAATTTAAAACTATAAGTAAAACTCAATTGATTTTATATTATAACCAAAAGTGAACACGTAGAATGTAGTCACATAAATAAGGTGTCTCAACCATTTTAACAATATACTAGTTAATAACTTGCTAAAAAAAGGCCATCGATATAACATACAACCCAACCCTTCAAAATTTAAAAGAAACTAAAATTTTTTTTGGATTTCAACAAAACAAGACCAAAGTATACCATAAGTTAACCCCAGGTGATGAGACCTATTTAAAACAATACACTCAATTATAGTAATTCAAACAAACACAACATTATGGATTTATAATGAAGGTGCAGGGTTAAGAAAATGAAAAAATTATTGATTACACAACACACATGCAACAAAGCCAGTAAAACCCTCATTCCATTATCCATGTAATAGAGTCGATGACCTAATTGGGTAAACAAATTTCTAAACCCCCAGAGATTTGAATCATACATAGAGGTACATTTAAATGAAGAATGGACACATGCAGCCCACAAAACAATAAAATAGATTCCCCAAGCTGAAGATTCAAACAATTAACAAAGGTAGTTCAAAATAACAACTAAATGAATATCAACACAATGAAAAAAATTGACTAGAGTGGAGCATTTGGTAGCTACAACCATACAAGTTGAACCCTCTTGTTGTCTCTCAAAATAGAATACCTAATAGTCGCAACACTATAAGTTAAACCACCAAAATTTATTTGCATTGAAAGAATTAAAAATAAACCTCTTATATAAACTCTACCCACTATAGAAGTTAATTTTAAAATTATATAAATATTAAAATCAATGTGACAAAAGAAATCTTTAATGTGTGCATCAACAACGCCCGTTATGAGTATTAAAACTTTGTTAAAATGATAGAGCAATAAATATCCAAGCAATATGCATGAATCAAAATGAAAAATCAAAACAAACTCTGCAATGACAATATAACATAAAATATCCTAATCTTTTGATTAGGTTTAGACGTGGTTGGGCTCACTTAAATTGACTAATAAACATGATTCTTTGGATTTTTTTGTAGCCATCTTTTAAAAATGGCACACCTGTTTGAGTAGTAGAGAATGGGAAATGGTTAAGTGTCTTATACTGAAGAGAGTAGTTGGGACCTTTTATTAAAAGAAGGGATTGTATGAAATTTTTTACAGACATGTTGCAGTATTATTTCACTTTTATTTTAGTGATTATGTTTTAAAAAAAAATTGTTAATAAGAATCTCAATCATTATTATTATTACCCCCCCAAAAAAAAAACATTAATTGTTTTATAAAATTGTATAAAATTATTTTATAATTAATTTAAATTCTATTTGTATCATATCATATATTATATTATATAAGTTATTTTCAATAATTTTCAAATATAATACAATATATTTTGTAATATTTAAATAAGATTTAAATGAATTATTAAAAAAATAGCTTTTTTTAAGAATGCTATTTTATTTTATTTTAAAAGTTCACTACTTTCATAAGAATCTATTTTCACTTTATTGTACCATAAAATTTAAAAATAATCAAAGTATATTGAATATTCTAAGACCAATGATAAAATGATGATTTCAGAAATCAATAACATTTGATATATTTTTTCTGTCACGCTTCAAAGTTTAAAATAAACAATCGAATCAGATGAAAAGAATACTAATTAATAACTTAAAATATATGAGAACTATCTATAAATCATCTATCCATGAAGCATTTATAATGCTGATAACATTTAAAATTTTAAATATTATTAATATTATAAAAAATATTCCACTCTAAAATAATAAATTGTATTAATTTATCTATATAATATTAATTAAATAAAAGAAAGAGGAAAAAGATTGTTATTTTTTTAAAAGTTATTTTTAAATTTAAAGAGGAGCACGAATTTTATATGTTAGATTCATGGTCGTCTTAATTTTTGTATTATTTCAAGTTCTTATTTTTGAAACAAAGATTATGATGTGTGGGAATTTAATGTTCACTATGTTTAACCATTACTCAATTCTATTTATAACATAATTGCTATGGTTGTAACCTAAAAATCTATTTTACATTTTTAATTATATGATTTCTGTCTTCAACATTATTCTTTCCATAAAATTATTTGTGATGATATATGGAGTAATGGCTTCTTTATTTTTTTTCACTATGCAACCCTTGTTAATATATGAGAAAATATTTCACTAAAAAATAATAATATACTCATAATAGAGTATAAAGTGTTAGGAACTTTAGTTAATAAGAAAGATATTTCAAAAATATTATGTTTTTAATGTTAAAAATAACCCTAAAAATTTGATTTAAAATTTGTTTAAAATACATAAACACTATAAATAAAATATAATTAAAAATATTATTAATATATTAAATATTTCATATACAATCTTAAATACAATTTTAATTACAAAATAATTATATATATATATATATATATATATATATATATATATATATATATATATATATATATATATATATATATATATATGCACACACCCACACATTTATGTGATATTTTAAGTTATAATAAAGTCACTGTGTTAATTTTTAGAAAATTCAATTATTTATATATGTATATAAATAAAATTTAAAAAAGAGGTTTAAGACAATAATAAAGTTTATATTAAATATAAGTTATAAAATTATATTAAAAACATTATTTAAAAATTATATATTAAATAAAAATTATATAATAATATTATGATTTAAAAAAATTATATATCAGACTCTGAATGTTATACAATCTTAAAAAGTTATTATTAATTTTATTTTTTTAAATTTAATTATAAAATTATTAAAAAAAAATCAATAAATAAATAATATAATATTTATAATCATAATACATATGTTAATATTGAATAATTTTAAATATTCTTTAATTAAAAAATAGGTTTAATAACATTTAAAATAACCATCATCTTCCTTTGATTATCCACTCTTAATAGTGAAGACATGTAGCTATATTTCTTTGATTATCTTTATAAAAAAAAAGAATCATGAAAGTAGAAGGCATGCAACATCGTTTAGAGATTTAATGTATGCAAGCCTTTATGTATCTCATAAGATCCACCAATCAGGTCTAAAACAGGGTTTGTGGGCGAGGGAGAGGGAAGTCAATGGGAAGTATTGCAAGCTTAAAATAAAATAAAGATCTCAAAAGATTGATAGTGCTGTCTAAATTAAACATCCTATGACAATATTATCTATTATTTTATCAGACCTTCCCATTTTATACTTTAATAAAACATAGATCAAAATGGACTACTCTTCAATAAAGATCTCTCATCATTCCGATGTCTTATTCTCAAAAATACACGTAAATACTAGAAGGCAAAGAATACAAAATAAGGACAAAAAGTCTCTACTTCACATTTAGCTGTAAGATTGTAAATCCGTAAAAAGTCTCTACCTAACATGTGTTAATTGATGTCCAACAAACAGAGAAGACTCTTAATCTTGAGATCAATTCAACATTGGAACTTTTTATGTGTCCAAAGGCCTGCTGGAAAAAAATAATTGATTGATATGGGTGGAAGGGAAATCCATTCAGAACAGTACATTTACATTTACTAATGAACATGATTCTTTTGTTTTTATGGTAGTCATCCTTTCAGAGCAGCACACTAGTTTGAGTAGTACAAAATCGAAAGTGGTTAAGTGTCTTATAGGGAAGAGAGTAGTTGGGACCATTCAGTAAAGGAAGGGATCGTATGGAATATGTTACAGATATGTGCTTGTATTATTTCAACGATCATGACTTATTGAAAAAACTAATTGACTGACATGGGTGGAAGGGAAATTCATTCAGAACAGTACATTTACATTGACTAATGAACATGATTCTTTTGTTTTTATGTGCTTGTATTATTTCAACGAACATGACTTATTGAAAAAACTAATTGACTGACATGGGTGGAAGGGAAATTCATTCAGAACAGTACATTTACATTGACTAATGAACATGATTCTTTTGTTTTTATGTGCTTGTATTATTTCAACGAACATGATTTATTGAAAAAACTAATTGACTGACATGGGTGGAAGGGAAATCCATTCAGAACAGTACATTTACATTGACTAATGAACATGATTCTTTTGTTTTTATGGTAGTCATCCTTTCAGAGCAGCACACTAGTTTGAGTAGTACAAAATCGGAAGGGGTTAAGTGTCTTATAGGGAAGAGAGTAGTTGGGACCATTTATTAAAGGAAGGGATTGTATGGAATATGTTACAGATATGTGCTTGTATTATTTCAACGAACATGACTTATTGACTAATGGACATCATTCTTTGATGTGATTCAAACCTAATATAATAAACATTCACTAATGGACATGAATTTTTTATTTTCGTTGTAATGAATGATGATGTGATTCAAACCTAATATAATAAACATTCACTAATAGACATGAATTTTTTATTTTCATTGTAATGAGTTTTTCAGTGCACTACACTAGTTTGAATAGTATTACTCTTTTAATGTTAATGATCGATTATTCAATGTAATCCAAACCCAATATAATGGTCATGACTTATTGACTAATGGACATGAATCTTTAATTTTTATTGTAATGATCCTTTCAGTACAATACACTCGTTTGAATAGTATTACTCTTTTAATAAGAAAAAAATTCTTTGAAGTTTTAATGTGGTCAGGGTCACTTAAATTAACTAATGATTATGATTCTTTGGTTTTTATTGTAGTCATCCTTTCAAAGCAACACACTAATTTGAATAGTACAGAATGGGAAGTGGTTACGTGTCTTATAAGGAATAGAGTAGTTGGGACCTTTTATTAAAGGAAGGGATTGTATGGAATATGTTACAGATATGTGCTTGTATTATTTCAATGAACATGACTTATTGACTAATGGACATCATTCTCTGATGTGATCCAAACCTAATATAATAAACATTCACTAATGGACATGAATTTTTTATTTTCATTGTAACGACTTTCTCAGTGCACTACACTAATTTGAATAGTATTAGTCTTTTAATGTTAATGATCGATCATTCAATGTGATCCAAACCCAATATAATGATCATGACTTATTGACTAATGGACATGAATCTTTGATTTTTATTGTAGTGATCCTTTCAGTACAATACACTAGTTTGAATAGTATTACTCTTTTAATAAGAAACAAATTCGATGAAGTTTTAATGTGGTCAGGGTCACTTAAATTAACTAATGATTATGATTCTTTGGTTTTTATTGTAGTCGTCCTTTCAAAGCAACACACTAATTTGAATAGTACAAAATGGGAAGTGGTTAAGTGTCTTACAAGGAATAGAGTAGTTGGGACCTTTTATTAAAGGAAGGGATTGTATGGAAAATTTTACACATATGTAGTAGTATTATTTCAATGAACATGACTTATTGACTAATGGACATGATTCTTTGATGTGATCCAAACCTGATATAACAACAATGACTCATTGACCAATGGACACGAATCTTTGATTTTTATTGTAGTGATCTTTTCAATCCAATAAGAAACAAAATTGATAAACTGTTTTGTGAAAACATTAATTGGTTTTTATTGTAATGGTCTGTATAAAACAATATAATATTTTTTGTAAAACAATTATATGTTAATAAGAATGTTAAACATTAGATGTTTTGCAAAATAGCATTCTATTTATTTTTATTACAATTCATATAAATTCTATCTAAATTAATTTATATATTATATGAATATATTAAAATTTATTTTTAATACATTATCTAAATAAAATTTATATGGAATCTTTAAAAAATCTGATTTTTTTTGTTGTAATATAAAATTTAAGAATAATTATTAAATATTAAAACTTTTAAAATAATGGACAAGATAGTGTGTAATTCCATTTTTGTGATACTAAAATTCTATTTATCATGGTGTTTAATTCTATTTTTATTATCATAGTGTTTAATTCTATTTTTATTAAGTTATAGCTTCAATTCTCTAACTATTTTCAATGATACCCTTTATTATAAATACACACACATTTTTTAATCAATCAACTTGATTAATATAGTTTTATGATTCTTTTATTGAGAAAAAAATATTTTATTGTTACTTATTTTCATTATCTTACAATGTATTAGAATGAGTTTATTAGTAAGAGACTTATTTGGATTTTTTTAGTATATAGATCTCTGTTGAGCATTTTTCTTAGAGATAACAATTGTGGGTCTTATGCCTTATTTTATTTTTACTTTTCTCCTAATACACTTTAGGGTGGGAATTGAAGTGAGTTCACATTAGGCCAAACGTTCCCATTCTTTACAAGTTTAGATTATCTTTATATACACTATAGGATATGGTTATGTCTCACTTAGAATGATTTAATTAGTTATCACTAATATATGTGGCTAATAAAGTTATATAATTTATTAGTTACAATGGCTCATGTGATTCATATACACTCTCATGAGAAAATTATTTAGTTAGACATCACTTTTGTGATGTTATAACTCTACATCTCATTAGTGTAGGATCTCTTAATACAATTTGTGCCATCCTTGATAAGTTTTATCTATATTTTGTGATATTTTTTGACATCTTCATATTCAGTGTGAATCTCTATTGTGAGTGTTTTCTATTATGTCTAGATTTTATCAATACTTTGGTGATTGAGTAGTGGATTTAAATCAATGTTACATATATTTTTCTCGGTTCCACCTATTCAACACTAATGGGTGAGGTGGGCGACTTTTTTTGAGTGTTTTGTATAGCTTTCTTGGGTATCCTTTAGCATCTAAGGTTATATCAATTCTTATATTGATGACATTTATTTTGTGAAATATTGTGTATTTTTACACCTAAATTGATAGTATTAATATCAGCATCTGTTACATCGAATCAATTCTTTAGTATTTGAATACTAGATTGAGACAACCCATGTAGTTTGTTTTTGAGTTCTTCACTATGATTCCATTCAATTATACTCTGTGTGATGGATTCAACCCATCTAGTGTACATATTGTTAGTGATTGACCAAACTATTATCTTTCAACATATTAGTGTAGTACTTGAGTGTACATCACTTAGATTATTTATGGCATATATTATCTTGTCCAGTCACTTATACTTTTTTAATAATTTTTTGAGTGACCCTTGTAACATGTCTTAATTTTTATAGAGTGCATTTATTGTACATAGGTACCTGATTAGCTATAGTTAAGATGACCTATTTTCATAAGATTTTATGTCTCATTCTTATTTTATATTTCTCCCTATATTGCACTTAAGAACCAGGGTGGAAATTTATTCACTTTATGCTAGATGTTATCATTATTTACTAGTCTAGATATTATTCATGTACACAATAGGATATAATTAAGTGCCACTTAGATAGGGTTAATTAGTTATCAATAATATATGTTGATAATAAAGTTAGATGAAATTACTTATAAAAAATAGTAATGTGATTAATGCACATGATCATGAACAATATATTTTATGCGACTCCAATTTTTTGATGTTGTAACTCCACTTCTCATCTTGTATAATAATGTATTTGTGATTTTGAAACTCCACTTATCACTATCTATTTTTTAATAATACCCCTTGTTATAAAGATAGTAGCTTGTATATTATTTAATAAATAAAGTTTATTAATATAAATTTTAAATTATTTCAATGAGGATTACATATTCCATTGTTTTTTTTTCATTGTATTGATAAGTAATTTCAGGTTATTGGAATGAGTCTATTGTGAAGAGAATTTTTAGATTTTCTAAATCTACACACATATGGATCAAATGATATATATATTTTTTAAATTTAATTTTCCCAGTAGAATAATTTTTCTAATAAATATGGTAAAATTTACATTAAATTTCAAACCAAACATTAATTGTTAATAAAACACAAACATAAAAAATTTACACCATTCACCTTTACTCCCATTAAAGAACGCCTATGCATGTAATGACTTAGATTATAACTAATAAAAATATATGACTAAAAACATCAATAAATATCTTTCATGAGTTGAATATTTTTTATTTTTCATATGCTTTTTCCCATTGAAGGCTCCACATTGATTACCAACTCAATAAGCTTCTCCAAAAAGTGATGCAGAAAAAATAGGCCAACATTCTGGAGGTCTTAACTTTTGACCTGTAGCTCTGTTTGAGCTCTTACACATGCCAAAATGACTATATTAAAAAGGTTATTGCTTTTCTAAGACATTATATTGGCTTAAAAATGGTTTTGATATATTTTGGAGGTTATACATGATCATTTGAGGGTCTAAAATTATGAATTAATTTTTTTGGGTTTTTCTCATTTTTAGAACTGGACATCAAATTTTGTTGAATTCCATCACATAGTCTAATTATAGTGTTTAAGATATTTTGAGAGTTTTAAAATATAGGTATTTTTTTAAGATTTTTTTTTTTAAATTTTGCATGTAAACTCTAATTTCTAAGTTGAGGCTTATTTAAGCATGGTTTGAGTTTGTTATTATTTCAAGGAATCAATACTAATCAATTCTGAGTATTTTTTCATGATCTTGGCTTATTGGTAATTTTATTATTCTTTATAGTTTTTGGGTTCATTATCTGGTATCAAAGGAAGTTTGAATCTTGGAGGAGAGAAGAATGGTGAGAGAATGAGGATGTATGGCATAGATGAATCAGATTATACAAGAGATATAAAGGCAAGTTTAATAATTAAGAGAGGTTATCACCAATTAGGCATGGAGACAAGGTGGTGATGACGAAGACACAAATCATGATGAATAAATTTAGCAAGAAGAAGAATAGCAAGAGTAGCCACCATCAATGAAAGAGAGTATGGTTCAGGCTTTAGAAAGAAGAAATGAAGGAATCAATGCTGATGTTCCAGATTATGGAGGTAATTTAAAAATAGAGGAGTTGATATATTGGATGAATAACATTGAGAAGTTCTTCGACTGGAAGAATATGAGAGAAGATAAGAAGGTAAAGTTTAAAAGAAACTATCCATTTTTTTTTATTTCAACAAATCAATACCAAAGTATACCATAAGTTAACACAAGGTGATGAGACCTATTTAAAACAATACACTCAATTATATTAAATCAAACAAACACAACATTATGGATTTATACTGAAGGTGCAGGGTTAACAAAATGAACAATTTATTGATTGCAAAAAACACATGCAACAAAGCCACTAGAAACCTCATTCCATTATCCATGTAATATAGTCGATGACCTAATTGGGTAAACAAATTTCTAAACCCCCAGAGATTTGAATCATACATAGACATGCATTTAAATGAAGATTGGACACATGCAGCCCACAAAACAATAAAATAGATTCCCCAAGCTAAAGATTTAAACAATTCACAAAGGTAGTTCAAAATAACAACTGAATGAATATCAACACAGTGAGAAAAATTGACTAGAGTGGAACATCTGGTAGCTACAACCCTACAAATTGAAACCTCTTGTTGTCTCTCAAAATAGAATACCTAACAGTCGCAACACTATAAGTTAAACCACCAAAATTTATCTGCATTGAAATAATTAAAAATAAACCTCTTAAATAAACTCTACCCCCTATAAAAGTTAATTTTAAAATTATATAAATATTATAATCAATGTGACAAAAGAAATCTTTAAAATGTGCATCAACAATGCCCATTATGAGTAGTAAAACTTTGTTAAAATGATAGAGCAGTAAATATCCAAGCAATATGCATGAATCAAAATGAAAAATTAAAACAAACTCTGCAATGACAATATAACATATAATATCCTAATCTTTTGATTAGGTTTAGATGTGGTCGAGCTCACTTAAATTGACTAATGAACATGATTCTTTGAATTTTTTTGTAGCCATCTTTTAAAAATGGCACACCAGTTTGAGTAGTAGAGAATGGGAAGTGGTTAAGTGTCTTAAACTGAAGAAAGTAGTTGGGACCTTTTATTAAAGGAAGGGATTGTATGAGAATTTTTACGGACAAGTTGCAGTATTATTTCACTTTTATTTTAGTGATTACGTTTAAAAAAAACTGTTAATAAGAATCTCAATCATTATTATTATAACCAAAAAAAAAAAAAAAAAACATTAATTGTTTTATAAAATTGTATAAAATTATTTTATAATTAATTTAAATTCTATTTGTATCATATCATACATTATATTATATAAGTATATTTTCAATAATTTTCAAATATAATATAATATATTTTGAAAGATTTAAATAGGATTTAAATCAATTATTAAAAAAATAGCTTTTCTTAAGAATGCTATTTTATTAAAAAAAGGTTCACTACTTTCATAAGAATCTATTTTCACTTTATTGTACCATAAAATTTAAAAATAATCAAAGTATATTGAATATTCTAAGATCAATGATAAAATGATGATTTCAGAAATCAATAACATATGATATACTTTTTCTGTCACGCTTTAAAGTTTAAAATAAACAATCGAATCAGATGAAAAAAATACTAATTAATAACTTAAAATATATGAGAACTATCTATAAATCATCTATCCACGAAGCATTTATATTGTTGATAACATTTTAATTTTTAAATATTATTAATATTATAAAAAATATTCAAATCTAAAATAATAAATTGTATTAATTTATCTATATAATATTAATTAAATAAAAGAAAGAGGAAAAAGATTTTTTTTTTTAAAGTTAATTTTAAATTTAAACACTCCATTGACAATAATTTTAACTTGAAAATTACTAGCAAATGTCATCTCGAGTCATCCTCTCTCGACAGGAAATTTTTTTTAGATTATTTTTTTTTTAAATTTGCATGTAAACTCTAATTTCTAAGTTGAGGCTTATTTAAGCATGGTTTGAGTTTGTAATTATTTCTAGGAATCAATACTAATCAATTCTGAGTATTTTTTCAAGATCTTGGCTTATTGGTAATTTTGTTATTCTTGATAGTTTTTGGGTTCATTATCTAGTATCAAAGCAAGTTGAAATCTTGGAGGAGAGAAGAATGGTGAGAGAAAGAGGAGGTATGGCATAGATGAACCAGATTATACAAGAGCTATAAAGGCAAATTTAATAATTAATAGAGGTTATCACCAATTAGGCATGGAGAAAAGGTGGTGATGATGAAGACACAAATCATGATGAATAAATTCAGCAAGAAGAAGAATACCAAGAGTAGCCACCATCAATGGAAGAGAGGATGGTTCAGGCTTTAGAAAGAAGAAATTAAGGAATCAAATTTGATGTTCCAAATTATGGAGGCAACTTAAAAATCGAGGAGTTGATATATTGGATGAATAACATGGATAAGTTCTTCAAGTGGAAGAATATGAGAGAAGATAAGAAGGTAAAGTTTGCATGCATAAACTGAAAGGTCATGAAATTATTTTTTGGGATCACCTACAGAAAGAGACACAAATAAAAGGTAAAGTGAATATTAATTCATGAAAATAGATGGAAAATAAGATGAAGGATAAATTTCTTCCTATGTATTATACACAATCCCTATACATAAGATTTCAGAATTTGAGGCAAAAATGTCATAGTATACAAGAGTATACAAATAAATTTTATAATCTTTCCATATGAGTGAAGGATGATGAAATAGAAGAACAGAAAGTTGTAAGGTATGTAAATGGTTTGAAATTTTCTATTTAAGATGAATTAAGCATGCATTAAATACTTAACATGGAGGATGCTTATCAAATAGCTTTGAAGGCTAAGGAAAAACAAAATAGACAAAATTACAAGACCTATACTGGTCCAAAAAGAATCAAATCCCCTCCATTAAGAGGATGAAGTGGGTTTAATACCACTAGAGGTGGATTTAATTATAATAAAGGTGCATCGTCACTTGGTGTAGAAAGGCAAGATGACAATAGGTAAGGGTTTCAACACCAACAAAGAGAAAGAGGATTTTAGAGAGGATGAGGTTATGGTGGTGTTAGAGGATGGTTTCTAAATCAATGCAGATCTTATGTCTATTATAGATATGGAGAAGATGGGCATAGAGCATTTGAGTTTCCACACTATCAAGATCAAGAAAAGAGGCAAGAAGATCACCCAACATTAAATCTAGTTGAGGTTGAAATAGAAGAAGAGAATACTAAAGTTACACCAATAGTTGTTGGAGAGAATCTCATGATGAGAATAACCATGATCACTCTAAGGAAGGAACAAGTGCATAATAAAGAAGGTGGTGAAGCATGGTTGCAATAAAATATTTTTTGAACAAGATGTATTTTGAGTGGAAAGGTATGCAAAGTAATTATAGATGGTGGTAGTTGTGAAAATATGGTTTCTAATGAAATGATTGAGAAACTAACTTTTCAATGTGAAAAAAATCATAATATTTATTGAATTTCATGGTTTAAGAAAGGGAATGAAGTTAAAATAGATAAAAGGTGATTAATCAAGTTTTCTATAGGAAAAACTTATAGTGATGAGACATGGTGTCATGTTATTCAAATAGATGCATGCCATTTGTTATTTGGGATACTATGGCAATTTGACATGAAATTAATTCATAATGGAGAAAAGAACACATACATTTTTTGGAAAGGTGGCACAAACGTAGGTTTGTTACCTCTTAAAGAGGAAGAAAAAACAAAAATCATGCTCTCCACTAAAGGATTTATCAAAGATATGCAAGTAGCAAGGTATTGTTATGCATTAGTAGCAAAGAATGAAGAAATAGAAATCATGCCAATACCAATAGAAGCTACAAGAGTGTTGAAAAAATATGCAGATGTTATGCCTAATGAGTTACCAAATAGTTTACCATTGAAGAGAGATATACAATATCACATTGATTTTATTCCAAGATCACCTCTACCCAATCAAGTAGCTTATAGGACGAGTCTAATAGAACATGCAAAATTAAATAAATAGGTTACTGAATTGCTAAGAAAGAAGGTGATAAGGGAGAGTATGAGTCCTTTTGCAACACCAACATTGCTAAATCCAAAATAAGATGGAGGGTGGAGAATGTGTGTAGATAGTAGAGAAATTAATAAAATTACAATAAAGTATAGGTTTCATTTACCTCATTTAGATGATATGATGGATGTGTTTGTAGGAGAAAAATATTTTACCAAGATTGATCTAAGGAGTGGTTGTTATTAGATCCAAATTCGTGAAGGAGATGAGTGGAAAACTACATTCAAAACTAGGGATGGCTTATATGAGTTGATGGTGACGCCAATCAAATTATCTAATGCACCTAACACATTTATGAGGGTGATGAATAATGTGCTATGAGAATATATTGGTAATTTTTTGGTTATTTATTTTGATATTCATTAAGACTAAATAAGAACACTTACATCATTTAAGAATGGTAATAGATTTGTTACAAAAGGAGAAGTATGGAAATTTGAAGAAGTGCAGGTTTATGTAGAATAATTTGGTATTTTTAGGATTTGTAATTTCAACAAATGGTTTGAAAATGGATGAAAGAAAGATAAAGGTGATTTTTGAGTGGCATATTCCAAAGAGCATTACCGAGCTAAGAAGTTTCCATGGTTTAGAAACTTTTTACATAAAATTTATTAAAAAGTTTAGTAGTATTGTGACACCAATAATAGATTGTATGAGAGAGAAGGAAATTACATGGACTAAAACAACCATAAAAAGCTTTGAATTTTTGAAGAAGAATATTATAGAAAGACCAATTTTAGCATTACCAAATTTTTAAAAAGTATTTGAGGTTGATTGTGATGTTTAATTTATGGGAATTGGTGTTGTGTTGAGTCTAGAAGGAAATCCGATAGCATATTTCAGTGAAAATTTGAATGAGGTAAGAACAAAGTATTCTACTTATGATATTGAACTTTATGCAATTGTTCAAGCATTAAGACATTGGAGGCATTACTTGGTGCCTAAGGAGTTCATATTATTTATGGATCATGAGGCTTTCAATTATGTGAATAAATAAAAGAATTTGAATAGTAGGCATGCAAAGTGCGTTTCTTTATTCCAGGGATATAATTTTATGTTGAACCATAAATCAGGAAAATAGAATTAGGGCATTGATGCATTAAGCAGGATGGTAGAGTTATTGACTGCTATGGTGAATGAAGTAGTTGGATATAAATTTATCAAATAATTATATGATACTGATCCATATTTTGGAAAGATAGTTGAATAGTGCAAGAATCCATTCATAGGTGGGACATATATTATTCATGATGAGTATCTTATACATGAATGTTATCTCTTGAAAGGGAAACAATTAGGTATCCCAGTTGCATCTCCACAAGAAAATATAATGAGAGGATTACATAGTGGTGGTTTGGCTAGACATTTTGGTAAGGTGAAGATAATAACTTTGGTGGAGGAAAAGTATTATTGGCCAAAGATGAAGTTAGATGTGACAAGGTATGTTCAAGGTATACAATATGTCAGGTGGCTAAAGGAGATGCTTGAAATACTAGACTTTACATGCCATTACCAATTTCAAGAGGGCCATGGATAGATTTGAGTAATGATTTTGTATTGGGATTCCCAAACAAAGAGAGAGGTAATGATTCAATTTTTATTATTGTGCACAGATTTTATAAAATGGTTCATTTCATTACATGTAAGAAAACCAATGATGCCACTAG